>JAAAKG020134163.1:0-13931 GCA_010014905.2 Druon quercuslanigerum | reverse complement strand
AAACTTAAATAATATTTGATAAATCTTCTCTCAAATATCGAATCCGTTTATATAAAATTAATTAAATTGAAATAGACAAAGCTATATTATTCAATAAATTTAAATAATACTTAAGTATATTTAAACTTTTTTACTATATTAAATTCAATAGCGAAAAGTGTGATTAAAATGTATCATTGAAATTGAAAATATATAATAAACTCATAAATAAATGTAAAAAATAACGTAAACATTACCCACACAGTTTAAATATGAGAACATTTTTAGAAAAAAATAAAGTGTGTACTACAACTTAAATATGAGAAAAATGCTGTTTGTCCAACCTCAAGTACATTTGAACTATTCGCATTTTCTATCAGATACTTCAATTAATCAATTATTTAAGGTCAAAAAGGTGCCCTATAGGTGTATTACTTATATGAAGACTTTTGAAACCTGAATAATGAAAAAATTATAATCTAGTAATGAGAAAAATGTTTTATTCACTAACAGTATTTTGCGAACTTTATTGATCTCACAGCTTTCGATTGAGAAATGGTTATGAAATATTACATACATAATTTTGTATTAAATTCCAATAATAATGTATAATTTGGTGTAATTTTATCACCCTCGTTGATTTCGAGGTTTTTTTTTAGAAGTTTAGTTTAAAATTTAAGTGTTTCGTTGGAAATTAGTATTTTCCAACATTAAATTAAATGTTTTGTAGAATTTTCGTGATTTTCACTTGAAATATTAGATATAATATAGAATGGAATATGTTAATTTTTAGTTACAATCATTCACTTTCAATACAAAAAAGAACACAATTTTGCAACAAAATGATTAAATTTTCAGCCAAGAAAATTACTTTTCTACCAAAGAGTTTCACTTCAAACAAAAAAATATTGTACGTACCTAGGCCTCGTTGTTTCAGAAAGATCAATTCCGTGTTGCATGGAAAAATCTAAATTTGCAATTTATCGTCCAATTAATTTCCAATTCCAGTTATTTCCAATTAAGTTCTTTTTCTTTTTCGCGCAGCGACTTGACGTGGCGTGGTGGGATTGTCCCATCGAAAACTTCTTCGAGTAGTTGCCAATAACCACGAGAAATTTTCTTCCTCTTATGTTGGTGTACTAGACGTACTGGCTGCTATACTTATCAAACGGTCAGCAATGTCCATTTTGATAATTTTTTTAAACCGCACTATACTTTCTATTTCATTTTATACACTGATGATTCGGCTGCGACACGTTAACTTCGAATGATCATAAGAGGGTGAAAAATGAGAGTGGGTGCGATAGCATAAGCAGGGCCAAAGGTGGGAAAAAATTAAAAGCTGTGCTTGGTTAATTGAGGATATAAGAGAGGTTTCGTATGAACCGTCTGAAAAGCTAAATAGTCTGAGGAGTATGATAAGGGCCTTTGCAAACTGTCTTTCAAAGTGCAGGTGTATAAGCAAAATATCACAAATAAGGTCATAAATGTTGCATGTGGGTGCTCAGGTTTTGCGTCGTTTGTTTCGAAAGTTAAATATGTGTTTTCAATTTTCGGACAATTCTAATACTTTCTTAATCATAATTGATGAGAATGTCATAAATCATAACAAATTTGTATCTCTTTTTTGTGCAAACAACTTTTGTCTATTAATTCGTTCTTCGTACATTTTGTCGTTTCCACAACTTTTTCATTTTTATTTAAAACTTTATTTTTATGATTAAAATCAAAACTATGCATCCTATCAAAAAGTGATTTATAAAAAATGTGTAGATACGTTTCAGGTGCAACATTTTTGTTAAATTATTTTGTTTTGTAACTTTTTTCGTTTTCCGAAAAATTTAATTTTTTTATTTTTATTGTTTTTTTTCACGAATAATACAAAAACTGCACGTAATTATCAAGAAATGTGTACAGATTTTTTTTTAATTACAGTTTTTTTTATTCATCTATTTTGTATCCTACATATTTTGACCACAAACATGAAATTTTGATTTTTCATTGTTTATCGTGCAATGAAAATTTGAATTATCGATTTTTCAAGAAAATTCAAAAAGTTATAATGATAATTTTCTACGTTTTTCAAAAAGCAATTTTGTTCTTTTCTTGCCTTCTTTTTATATCGTGCGTTGTTTGGCTTAAAATTCTAATTTCCAATTGATTTTTTAAATTGTATAAATGCTATAACTCTGATTTTGTATACCTATTTTGTTTATAAAACTTAAGAATAGCGAGGTATGCAACATTTCATCTAGAAAATCCAAAGTGTCTGCAATACACATTTCTTTGCATAAAGTCTTTTATTTTTGTATAGAACATTACCAACCATATAATTTTTACAAGGTCAGAACAAAAGTTATTTCTCTTTACTCACAGACACCTTATGTGTAAATTTGTTTATATAATTTTTTGATAAAATTAACAAATATTAATGCATGTCAAATTTTCTAATATAAAACATTATTGTTTATATAATTTTAGCAAGATCGGCAGAAAAAACGATTTATTTTCGTTTAAAGCGGCCCAAAATGTGCATTTGTTTATATAAGTTGTTTATAAAATTACAAATATTATTGCATAACAAAGTTTTCTCAAAAACCATCAGTAAATCATAATTCCAAAGGTCAGAAGAAAAACCCTTATAATTCACATTATAAACACCTAAAATATCCATCTGTTTATATAATTTGTTAAAAAAAATATATAAATCCATAGCAATATCTATTTATAAAACATAATTAACAACATATATGCAACAATATGAGAAGATATGTTTTTTTATGAAAGACGCCTCAAATGTGTATTTGTTCACATAATTTGTTTATAAAATAAACAAATATTGATTAATGGCAACATTTTGTCAGAAAAAATCATTATTGTTATAATTGCAACGAGGCTAGAAGAGAAACAATTTTTTCCTGCCCATAAATATCTGCGACGTTAATGTGTTTATGGAATTATTTAATAACTATTAGTTTTTTATTTAAATGGCCATATAGCATCCTAATACGAAAGAAAGCTATTTCAGAGCAGAAATATACAAGACGAATGATTATTTATTAATACAATTTATTTGAAACAATTTATTTTACAAGTTTTAACAAATCGACACTTTGTTTGTCTTTAACAAAATCTGCAATCGGTACATAATTGCGTTCTACAAATCAATTTGAATATCGTTTTTTGCTTTAACGCGGTTTCAATTTCCAAAGTTGCAACGTCGAAAGTGTCGGTTTGATTTCATGAGATCCGCAAAAGTCGATTTTCACATCAAACCAATACCTGCTCATTAAAGTGGGAATGTAAAAATTAAGTGTCATTCACAAAATACGTGATACGTATTTTGTGAATGGCCCCTGAGCAGAAATAAAATTCATATATTGCATCTCTCTGCACTTGTGTAAAAAAGGCAAAATTATGCACATTTTTTTAATAGTAAAAAATAACAAGTTGTTTGAAAAATAAAAACTAAATTCCCAATACAGAGATGGTTTGGACGTGAACAAGCATTGGAACCCCAGAATGTACACCCACTAGAAATTCTTTGACGCCATCTGTTGGATCTCACCACAACTAACATTAAAATTATGTGACAGCATAATTTTAATACAACTAACATTAAAATTAGGTCACAGCATAATTTTAATACAATAAGCTATTAAAATTATACTGTAACATACATTTAATTCGATGCGTTAAAATTATGATGTGACATAATTTTAATTCGCTTCTCAATTATGTCAAAGTATAATGAAAATGAAATGACTTAAAATGATGTCGTGACATAATTTTAATGCAAATGAATTTTAATATAACGAACGAAAATTAGCATTTGACATAGTGTAACAACGAGATAAAACCATGTCAAAGTATAATGCAAATGAAACGATTTAAAATTATGTTGTGACATAATTTTAATTGATTGCATTAAAATTATGTTACAACATAATTGTAATTCAATGATTTAAAATTAGCATTGGACGTAATGGAACAACAAGGCAAACCATGTCAAAGTATAATGAAAATTAAACGAATTAAAATTATGTTCTGACATAATTTTAATGCAAGGAATTAAATTTATGTCACAGCACAATTCAAATACGACGCATTAGAATTACTTCTAGACAAAAAATACGTGTATTGGTTAATCGTAATATTAACGACGAATAAGAAAAGTAAGTTATATTTTTTTATATTTCGTTAGAGCACAAAAGTAATGGGCTAACAAATAAATTGCACCACGCATAATAATAAAAGCAGGTGTCCTCCTATAGTCTCAATGTATTCATAATTTATTTTATCATAGGCCATCATTTAAATCAATTTATTTTAAGTCCTGATATAATAAGAATGTCCGAAAAAAATTATGTGTACAAAAGTTTAATCTAATTGCTGTACTTCATCCTAGTTACTATTTAAAAGTAAAATGGCTTGACATAAAAAAAAACTAAAGTTCGATTTCCTAGACTGAATAAGAATTCAAGCCCGAAAGAAAATGAAGAAAAAAGAGGGGAAAAAAAATGGAAACGTACACTACCGGTCAAAATGTTATTTTCACCGTTTCTGCTGATTGAGTACTTTGGCAATTTTTAAGAAGATAAAGCAAAAATAGTGCAAATTTCAATGTTTTCTTAATTCTTTAATGATTTTCGGAATAATAAAAATTTTTGACGTTAAACTTCTATTGGGGCGGGAGTGAATTGAAAACAACGATCGGCCGACTATAGTCTATATCTTCTCTTTCTATTCGCGTCTCCCTTTTGTGCGGCGATTCCCAATTGCTCAAAAGACTCCTCTTCGATATCCCCGCTACTGATAACCTAAGCAAAACATGTATAGGCTCTCTCTCTCATCGCGCTCTCTCTCTCTCTCTCTCTCTCTCTTTCTCTCTCTCTCGCTCTGCACTCTCTTGCCATGCGATCTACTCAAAACGTATGGGATTTGGGGGGCTATGCTACAAAATTTAAAAATTGTGAATGTGGCTTCTGTATTGAATTCTTATATATACTTCCCAGATTTCGTTCCCAGAAAAAAGTGGCGTTTCCATTAGAACCCATTTTTGGTTCCAAAGTAACTGTAACAAAAATGAAACCAACTTAATTAAAGGGAAACCAAAACGATAAACAAGCTCTAAATGAAACCTCAGTTGGTGTTCTAATGGATCCCAATTGTAATTAAGTATATTTATAAAGAACCTATTTTTCGCTTAGCCCACTTCGACATTTTGTTTAATTGATAGCATCACTATTACCTTAAAGCACCCATGCAATCGAACTCTGATGGATATAACTAAATGAATATAATTAAAGTACAAAATAGTACAGCAATTAAAATAGGTATTAGGCTTGATAAATATAATTTGCAGGTTATGTAGCAAAGTTGTAAGCATAAAGGCATATTTATGTACAAGAAAATTTTGGTCTGAAGTCATCTGTTGATAATTGTAAATCGATCCCTAACTTACCAGCGTACTTTGCAAGCGGTTCGTTTGTGCATGCGCCCCCACGTTCTTTTCAAGTGCTCTCTAATGAAACCCTTATGGCTCTCTACAGGTATCAGTTGGAACTCAAGTTCTAAATGATACCGACTTTTAGTTGAGCCGCAAGTTTAGTGAATCCCCAGTTTTTTCTGTGTTAAGACTGCTGGGATTTTCAAGATTTTCCACTCTCCTCGCGATCAGAACTCACATATGATTCTATAGACTCGTCAAAACTCCCCTCCACCACCTCACCTGTGCTTACACTCAGTCAAAGATTTTCAAGATTTCTCATGAAAGCTATATTGCTGAAAGATTTTCAAGAGTTCATCCCTAAATTCTTCTTGGATTTGTCGCGCAGCAATCACTTAATGATTCCTCACGAAAAATTTCAAAGTTATTTCATAGACGTTTGACTTCTGCCGTGTCGCCCTGCTGTTACACAATGGGTTTTTAAGCTCTTGGGCTAACTTAAAAGATAAGTTTCAACAAAATTACAGAAATTAATCAGCATGATGAAAGAAGTTAAATTTTGAATTAAAAACTTGGATTATTTCAATATTTTTCTTGGTCAAAAAAAGATTTTTGGTAAATATATCAAATCTATAATTATGAAGACTTTATAAAACTTCATAAAAACATATATTCATTTAATTTTTTCTGACTACAGAAAATATGTTTTCAAATTCTTCCCACTTTTTCTTTGCAACTTCAGCCTCTTGCATCATGCTGGCACTGTAACGATACAGTAAAAATATAGCTTTAAAATTTGCCCCAAATTCTTAAGAAATATTACTTATTTCGGATATTATTTTAAAATTCCAAAAAAAATTTTAATTTACACTATTTTTTCAATATCTAATTAAAAAAATAGACAAAGTGGACTTTACCCTGTAATAATTTTCTACAACATTCTCAGAGATGTTAATCTCTCAGAGATGTTAATCTTTCAGAGATAAAATAGTTCAGTGCTGATATAAATAAAATGAAGAGAAATTTGTTAATCATAAAAAAAGAGGTGGATGCACAATTCTGACTGATAGTGTATTGTGAACTGGCACTAGATAAGTATGATACTTTTGTATTATGAATGGATACGTATCCAGAATTCTTTAATCAGGTGATGATGATTTTTAAAATTTTAACCACCTTCGCCCCGTTGTAAGGATTCGTGAAATTTTGATTCCCTACCACTCCCCATTTTTACGTTTTAGTTTTAGTTAGTTAGTTTATTCTTTCTTTGGTGCTACATTTCAGTTTTACGCCTTCACTCGCCCTTTCTCCTTCATTAACAATATGAACACTTACAAACTAGTTTAATTACAACTATTTACATAATGACTTAACTTAAATCACATTTAGATTGCATCACTAATTTTTAACATTCAATATATCCTCTATCTTGCCCAGATTTAGACACAAGTCTTCGTCCACTTCCTTCTGTAAATATGCCAGTAACTCTTTCCTCCAGTCCTTCTGTCTATTCTTTTCTCTCCAACTTCTCCACCATTCTTTACCTGGTGTTTTTAACTTTTTCATTACTTCTACACACTCGATTACATGTTGTAGTGTTTCCTTTTTGACCTTGCAAGCCCTGCAATTGTTGTCTTTGAAGCCTTTCTTTCCTTCCTTTACCGCATTTCCACACCTCCATCGTGCCCACACTTCCTTCTGTCTCACCTTTAGCTTTTCTTTTTGCCAATATGTCTCCATCTCTGTATTCTTCTTCATCTTTTTATCATAGCTGCAGAAGCTGGATTGTTCTATTTTTTCCCAATCTTTCTGTATGTCTTGGGCTTCTGCTATAATTTCCAGCTCAACTAATTTTTCACAATTTTTTCTACTGGTTTTCCTTCTCCTATCATTTTAATTATTTGTCCGTCTACCATATTTTTCATTGCTTATTCCAACGAGCTCCCTCAGTTAGTTGGATTGCCATTCATAATATTCCTTATGTCCTCCTTTATACACTTTTTGGCTATCTATACTCCTATATAGAGAGTACCTTTATTATAAAAGCCCCCAGCCCGTCTTCTTGCTTCTATTTCCATACTCCTTCGCCCTGTTTCCGTCTTCCATATGTAATCAGGTGTATTCTTTCCTAGTCCCATGCTCGATTTCACATATCTGCTCTGGACCTTCTCTATCGCTTCTTTTCTTTTCCATCCCCAAATTTTTACCCCATACAATGCAATACAATTTGTTACCGCAGCTCTGTTTGTTTCGCTCCATACCTTATTAATTAATCGCTGCGTTTTTCCTGATGCCTTCCTAACGTGTGTATTGTATTTATTTGCAGTTGTGAACCAAAATCCAAGATAATTAAACTCCCTTACTACTTCTAGCTCCCTGTTTTTCTATTTCCAGCTTTCCTCTTTCTTTCTTCCCCCATTATTAAACACCATAATCTTCGGTTTCTCCACATTTACCTCCATCAAATTATTCTCCGTCCATCTTTCTACATTCTCAATCATTTTGTCTAGTTCCTTCTTACTTTCCACTACTATCACGGCATCATCTGCATAGAGCAATGCATAGATTTTATATTTAAACCTGGACTCAGTACCGTGCCTCTATCTCCTTTTATTTTTAGTTCTGTTTCTAAGTCGTTAATATAGATGTTTAATAAGATGGGGCTGAGCGGACATCGCTGCCTTATACCCTTTTTTGTTGTAAATTTGTCAGTCTTTTCCTCTCTTACTATTACTTTATTTTACGTCTCTTTGTAAGTTTCTTTGGTCATTTCTAGGAACCTTCCTTTTATCCCCATCCCTTCCATTTTCGTCTACAGCCTCTTCCAAATACTGCGTACAACTTGCCTCTCTGTCTTCTCAGTCTGTTTCCTATTATCGTATTCAAGACAAAGACCTGCTCTATGGTGCTTCTTCCTTTTCTAAACCCTGCTTGAGCTTCCATTAATTTCTCTTCTCTTTCCAACTTTTCGCTCAACTTTCCTGCCATTATTGACGCCAATATTTTATAACCTATATCCAGCAATGAAATTCCTCTGTAGTTACCTGTCAAGTTCTCACCCCCTTTTTTGTGAATAGTATAGATCGATGTCGTACGCCATCGTTTTATTAATCGCTTCTTCTGCCATATGTCCTTGATCAATTGTATAAGTTCTTCTATTTCTTCTATAGGCATGTCTATCAGAAATTCTGCTACAATCCCATCCTCTCGGGCAGCCTTACCTTTTTTTAACTTCCTTATCCTTGTAAGTATTTCTTCTTGCTCTTGAGGTTTGTTTAAATCATCCTCTTTTAATATTTCTTTACCTCTCTCTTCTTTTTCTTTACTATTTTTCTCTTTATTATCATTCAAATCTTTCTTCTTCTTATTATCCTCAAACCTCAATTCTTCAACTCTTTCCTTTCTCTTCTTCTCATCAACCACTTCTATAAATTCTTCTACTTCCTCCAGTAATGACATAAAATGCTCTAGCCATACTTTTTTCCTAATTGTGTTACCCACCATACTCCTTTTCTTTCTATACTAACTTATGGCCTTCCACCATTCTGTAATATTTCTACTCTCTCCTATCTGCTTTTGCTTTCTATCCAACTAATCCTTGATCAAGTTTTCTCTTAGTTCTGCTAGTTCCTTTTTACTGCTCATGTACGCATGATTGTTATTCCAATCCCTCTTTTCTCTAAATCTGTGTAGAAATTTAAATGTTTCTCTTCTTTTCAACTCGTATTCGCCGTTATCCCACGTTTCCTCTCGCCTATTTTTTCCTCCTCCCTTAGATGTCATACCAGTCCTCCTCGCTGCTTCTTCAATTACCTCTACTATGTTCTTCCATCTTATGTCAGGATCTGGATTCTCTTCTGTATATCTTCCCTTCCAACATTCAAGCCATTCTGTACGGAATTCTTCCTCTTTTTTCTCTTTCCATTTTAGTCTTCTTACTTTCTTTCTTTCCCTTTCTGCTTTTCTTTCTGTTTTGCCCCATTTCACTCGATATACTACTGGTAAATGATCTGATCCTTCCTGAGCTGCAATCCGAAGTCCCTTAAACCATTCTGGTTTGTCTATTCCTTCTTCCATTTTGACCGTGACCAAATCCAATACACCACCTAGTCCTTTCCCCTTCCCAACACACGTTACCTTTCCTTCCCTATCTTCTTCCGTTCTACCGTTCATAATTAACATTTTCTTGCCTCGTACCAATTTAGTAAAAGTTTACCCTCAGACCGTATTTCTTTATCTTCTGAATTTCTTAGACATAGATCAATTTTTTCGTCCAAGGCGCATTCCGCCACTCCCTGGCCTGTTCCTATTTTTGCGTTCAGATCCCCCGCCAGTATTAATTTTGCTGTGTGTCCTTCTAAGCTACCCAATCTTTGGTCTAGCTTCTTCAAAAATAATTTTATATTATTATGCTTATTATTATAGCCCGTGATTAACATATAATTATCCTCACTGTCCTTCTTTTTAATTTGTAACTGCCATCCGTACTCCCATTCTGTCTGATTCCAGCTAGCCTCTAACCTTTTCTTAACTCCAATCAGGTGCCCTCCACTTGCTCTGCCTTGAGTATGTTTCCTAATTGCTGCCCTGCCGAACCATTCAAATTTCTTATCTAGCGTTTCTATACAACTTTCCATTCTTTTCTCTTTCAAAACTGTTTCTTGGAAAACGACAATGTCCAAATTCTCCCACAATTTCCAATTTTTCTTTACGTTTTTCATACCCTGAACATTCCATTAAATCAATACTAATTTTTACGTATTATTTGTTCACCTTAAACGACATTTGAGGGATTTAAAAAGATTTGTAAAATTACCAGTAATATAAAAGTATTTCAATAGATTTCAAGATATTTTAAGGAATTTCAAAGGACCACAAAGTATTTCAAAGAATTACAACAATTTTGAAGTATTTAACGAGAGTTTCAAACGAAAATTAGAGTAGTATTCGCAAAAGAATTAAAGGTTTTATTTTAGAATATATTCAAGGATTTTAGAGAATTTAATCATATTTCTGAATATTATAAGAGATTTTAAAGCATTTCGAGAAATTGTTGTATCTTTTAAAATATTTTAATGTATTATGTAGGATTTTAAGAGATTTGTTAAGATTTCCACGGATTTAATAAAATTTAATAAATTTGAAAGAGATTTAAAAGATTTGAAAGGTTATTGCAAGAATTATTTAAAGATTAAAGGGGATTTCTGCCTATATCATTTTAAAAGTTTGAAGCAATTTCAAGTATTTTCAAAGTTTTTGTAGTATTTTAAGGAATTTTCAGGAATCGCAATCATTCTAAAGAGATTTTAAAAGATTTTCTACAATATCCATAGAATTCGAAGTATTTTAAGTAATTGTGTATCATCTCTAAATGATGACCTCAATTTTGCAGAATGTTTTTTCGGTCCTTTGAAATATTTCCATTTTCTGGTTTTTTTAATCCTCACCACTAATCTAAATTTATGAGCAATTCCATGTCAAATAATTTAACGAATTTCACCTACCGTTTTTATAATTTTTATAGAAATTCTATAATCCTTTCTTTTAGGTATTGAAAGGAAAACCCAAAAATATTTTTTGAAAACTTCAAAAAACTCAGGAGATATTTAAGATGGAAAATGTTGGTCCTTTTTTCTTTGAACCTTCGTAACTTTAATGCTTGAATGATATGAGGATTTTTTTAAAAATTATTATTAATAACATCCCGCTTTAAAGGCATATATAATATATTTTTCGTAAGTTTTGTTAATTTAAAAAATATATTATTTTAGTTTTTTGCATTCCAGCCCTAAGATAACGTAGAAAATAAAGATTATGAGCGACAAAATACAAATAAAATATCGGTAAGAATGACGATAAGAAAGTCATTCTCGCAGAAACGTTTAAATTAATTAAAATCATATTTTTAAATTCAATTTACTGCTTAGAGATTTCTAGAATTTTTATCCAAGGCTTTATCTGCAAGCCCTTCATTCTTGTTTTTGTCTACAGTGCCACGGCTTTGGTCGTATTGAAGAAATCTCATTTCTGTTTAAAATCTGAAGATCAGGTTTTGTCCATTGAATTGAATTTCTAGACGAAAATACCATCAAACATAATAAACTCCGATCCAACAGTAAGATATTGGAAAATCCTCTTGAACGGTTTTCTTTCCCCATGTATGTCATATACGGGTGATTTTTTTAACTTGAAACTTTCAAATATCTCGGAAAATAGGAACTCTATGAAAAAATGTTGTGAATCAAAATTTAATCATTCTGAGGAGTACATACACTGATGATAAAATAGGTTCCCCCAAACCGCTCCCTGGGTCTGGGGGTGGGGGTGGGGGCAAGTTCAAAAAAAATGTAGTTCGTAAATATGTTTCAATAAAAAATAGGGGTTCCCATTTAGGATTTCGAACTTGCCCCCACCTCCACCCCAGGGGGCGGTGTGGGAGAACCGATTTTAACATCAGTGTATGTACTCTTCAGAGTGATTAAACTTTGATTCATAACATTTTTTCATGGAGTGCCTATTTTTCGAGACATTTGAAAGTTTCAAGTTAAAAAAATCACCCTGTATATCAGATAACATTGTAAAAACAGAACATTTTTATTCATGAATTACAAAAATATTAATGTTTCGCTTTTAACAGTCAAATAAGTCGAATTTTTAGTTATAAAAAAGTATTGTTTTATGAAAGGTTTTAATGAATTAAAAATTTTATTGGTAAATCTATCATACTTCAAAACTATGTTTTCCGGCACTTAAAAGTAGTTATTATCAATAGTTTGGTAAAACTTAAAATTACGTTAAATATGTGGCAAAAAGTGGGATGAAAAGAGATATGATATATATCATCTTACATGGGATATCTTCACAACTTTTTGGAGAAAATATTCTAAACGTAAAAGTAACTTATAATGTACGAATAGTAATACTTTTAAAGCGTGTAATGTATTTTTACAGTCATGTTCCATTCTTTTGTCTTTTAGCGACCTTTCAGTGTCACGAAATACAATAAAATATCCAAAATTTGAGGTAAGTGAGGTAAGATCGATATAATCAGAATCTAGTACTCTAACCTTGACTTTCGGATAGTTGATTTTATTTCGTGACACATAAAGGTCTTCAGTATTAGACTGTATTTCATGTACCTGATGGCGTCTTCGAGACTTGGAAATGCACCTATTGAAGAACCTTCGATGACCTTTCTGGATTATATTATATTATACATTTTAATTTTTTTATTATTATATTAATAGCGACTCTAAGGTTTAAAAAGGTTTCGTTATTTTTGAGAATTTAGAAAATATTTAGAATATAAAACTACCATAACTTTACTATTTACGTTATAGCTGAATACATTATTGGTTAAGATGTATTTATTTGTTACATATGAGGAATTATAGAGCTCATAAAATGAGGAGAACTGAATACACCCATAGCTTATACAGAAATAGTACTTCACAACGGCATTTTACCTTAAAAGAACGTCAAGAAATATATTCCCGAAATTCAATATGACTAGTCCAACATTTTTCATCAGCTTGGCTATTCTTCCCGCACTTTGGGCTTGAACATGTATCTGACTGTGCAATCGATAACTACAACTTTCGGAGAACTCGAGTTCACGTGACTATTATAGTGGTTGGTTAATTTCCGGTACTTACGCTTACCACGGTGAATAACACGGAATTCGTGATCTTATCTCTAATCGATTTTAAAATCATTCTAAAAAATACAAGACAAATTTAAACTGAATTAACAATTCTGTTTTCAATCAATATTCTACCTATTCTAAATTTTTATAAAGCACTACCTATAGATTTTATCTGAGTAAGAGAATTAAAAAAAGAATTGCGCAACACAATCTGTATAATCACTCACGATCAGTATTTCAAAGATCTGAGCACTTACTAACAGGGGTTTGAATAATCAATAATTTTATTTCAACTAGGAGCTGATTTTAGCTAAATTTCCATTAAAAAGTCAATACGTTTATACGTTTATACCACATCCCCATTTTGTCCTTTATGCAGTTCGCATTTCCTAGAATCGCATTTTCTGCCACTTGTTTTTTTTTCAGAAGTGAAAACGAACCTTATTTATTTAGCCTACATTACATCATTACTTAATTACCAATACAAACTTTTCTTCTATATAAATAATTTTATTTGTATACAATATTGATTTACTATACAACCACTCAATTTAAATAATTTCTAATATATATTCTTATTTGAAATCTTTCTATCAAATAAATACTTGATTTAATTTATTTCTATATTTAATAAGCGATTAAAGTTAGAAAGAAAATGTTACTTTAGTTTTTTTAGTTAGTGGAAGCTTCTAATGTGTCCCCTAAGGGTTTACATTTTTTATTTCACCTTCTTCCTATTCCTAAACACATCTCCCACACCCTTTTTGGTGGTGGTAGGTGCACCTACAGTTTAAGGTGGGTTCCGAACCACCAAGAGCAACAGCCTAAAGTACTTAGAGAATCTTTTTCTCTAGAGGT
>JAAAKG020134162.1:0-36774 GCA_010014905.2 Druon quercuslanigerum | reverse complement strand
ATAGGCTTAGAAAATTTTGTATTCCCACGGAAAAGCGCGATATAGACGAGTTTAGGGCGTAAAGAATTCAGCGCGAAAGGTGTCGCGGGAAACATCTAGTGACATATATATTTATTTGTTTTATTATTCGGTGTTTGGCCGGATAGTGCGCTACTATCCGGTATCCGGCCGGATAGTGAAAATAGACCGGATACCGGATAGTTACCGGATATCCGTTTCATCTCTAGTTTAAAGGTTTATTCACACGTAGTAAGATATAAGAAGATACTGATGCCATATTAGAAAACTAGATTTCCTATCTCTATTTAAAATTATTTTTTGACAAAAACAATCACGCCTTCCAGAGTGGCGTCTTTTAGAGGGGCGTCTTTCTTCGTTACACACTTGAGGCTTCACATCGTTTTCAAAGACTTCGAGAAACGAACTATATTCGTGATCGGATTCTTGATTTAAATAATTTTTCCTATGATCGGTGCTCTTGAAGGTACGAAGCTATCACTTGTTCGTAACCTCAAAGCCATACTAACTTGCTAAATATATAGCACGGCACAGAGAATTGTGCCCTGTTGAATTGTACCTCACGTTCGTGAGATGTGCCCATAAGCAAGCAAACGTTTGAAGAAAACGTTGCGATATCTCATTATTTTATAATAACTAAAAATCAATTGATAATTAAGGGTAAAATTTGTAGAGACTTTTAAAGGTCGTTCATCCGAGCATTTTAAAATAGAGTTACTCGTGATTCTAATTTGTACTAGCATTGTAAAAATAATTTTTATTAAATGGTTGCGACAAAGTTGTAGAGAGCTTTTTCTTATGATAATACGCCTCTAAGTATTTGTAAAATATTATTTTAGCGATAAGATGAAGAACTACAGACAAGTCGCTTAGATTTTTTCGGACAGCTGTTCGAAAAAACAATATTATATTTCACAAATGATCCTCGCATGAGGTAAAGAAATTGTTTTCCTTGCCTTAATTTATGAGATATGTATAAACATGAAGATCTTACAACAAAAATTTCTACGCCTATACTCCATGCGGTAAGGATTATGACGCCAGTTTATCAAACAGAAGAGCAACACATTGATCAGTTCTGTTCCATAATTGCAAAAATGGGAATCGTTAACATTCTGGTCCTTATTTTGGCAGTCATCCTCAATTATATTGGTAAATACTATTTGGTTTCTGTAAAAAAAGTGTTTAAAAATGTTTCGATATAGATGAATTCGCTTGTGATAAGTTAAAAAAATAAAACTGAAATCGTCTTTGCAAAAATAATTTTCAAGAACTTATTTGCTTATTTCAAGTAGTCTAACATACACCGCGTTTGTCTTCGAAATAATTTTTTGTTCTTAAGCATAATATCTAGACACAAGAAATTTTTATGAGTAGAATTTATCGCAGAAGTATAATTCTTAAGATAAGAATGATATCGCTAAGAACAATAACATTTATTCATTCTAATTATTTAGGACCAGAGACACCTTCCTTCGCGCCTTCTATTTAGCATGCCAAATTTTCAACAAAAAATAGCTCTTAGCTTATTTTTCTTTCAAATTTTTTTCTTTAAAGTTTCCTTTGGAACAAAGTAGATGCATAAACTTTATTCTTTTCTCTTTTATTTCCCAAAACTTCAGAGCGATACCTTACTTATTTTAGACGTAAGTTAAGCAAGGAAAATTAAGAACCAGCTTTGGTCACCTGACCCACTCATCACATGGCCTTAAATGTATTTTTTTTAAATTAAAAAAGGGAACAGAATGGATTTTTTGAAAGCTTGCCATGCTGAATTGTTAATTATTTTATTATTAAAAAAGCGATGAATAGTTTACGAGATATGAATTTGTAAATTAACATCATACGCTTTTAAAGAAAGAGAAGGCGATAATAATTTCTATTGTAAAGAAAGAATTGCTTCCCAATACCTCAAACACTTTGGACTCAAAAATCAAAAATGAAAGTTTTAATCTAAATACCTCGTAAACTATTTGTCGTGGGATATTTGCGGAGAGCTTAATTTATTATTCACTTCAATCTCTGA
This sequence comes from Druon quercuslanigerum, assembly GCA_010014905.2. Taxonomy (NCBI): domain Eukaryota; kingdom Metazoa; phylum Arthropoda; class Insecta; order Hymenoptera; family Cynipidae; genus Druon; species Druon quercuslanigerum. Next base: position 34,730 of record JAAAKG020134162.1, on the reverse strand, counting down.
AAATAATTTAATTTCATATTCTTACATTTTATCTGATTATTAAAAGTAACAATAAAAGCATTGCAAAAGTAATTTTCATAAATTGGTTGCGACACAGTTGTAAATCATTGTTTCTCAAGATAATACGCTTCTAAGTATTTATTAAAATATTAGTATTTAAGCGATAAGAGTAGAAACTAAAAACAAACGGCATACATTTTTATCGGATAGCTATTGGGAAAAACACATTATTTTTAACAAATTAGCTTTGGTTGAGGTAATTAAATTTCTTTCCTCGGCTTAATTTATGACATATGTGTAAATATGAATATTAAAGAACGGCAAGATCGACGCCTACACTCGACGAGGTAAGGATTACATTAACAGTATATTAAACAGTAAAACAACACATTAATCAGTTTCTTTTTCCATAATTGCAAAAATGGTAATCGTTTATCCTTTGATAATTGCTTTGGCACTAATCCTCAATTATATTGGTAAATATTATACTACACTATAGCTTTTATATTTAAAAAACCTTTTTGTAAAATTTATACGGATACAAGTTCAAAAACTTAGAATAAACTAATCAATTTTGTTACTCCAAAAAATATTATACATTAACCCCAGTGACTAAATAATTTGTTTTTAAACCCAAGCCGTTTCTTTCAAGTATTTCTAAAAAGCCCAATAAATTAAGTTTTGTTCTAATAATGAGTTATGTTGACAATATTTTTCCATTTTCTTGTAAAATTAAATAAGCTACACTCACATGCTTACCCCTACTTTAAAAAATATTTAAATATTCCTGTAGCGCGATACGCGCACGGTTAGTTTTACTCGCAAATTTGAGCATGCTTAAGGTGCGCGACTGGTGATTTACGCGCTGCGCGGTCGATAATATTTTTGTCTCCCGCTTCGCTTTCGATGATGCATTACCCTTGCGCTACGTGCTCGCTCTTTCTATGTGCTTCACATTTGTGCACAAGCCTCTTAAAATAAAAGATAAAAGCATCAACTACAGTCATTTGTTTACTGTGAATGCTCTTTTGTTAAAGCTCCTTCGGCTTTAACGAACATATTCTCATCAAACGTCTTCTGCTTTGCACTCGATTTTGTCGCAAATGCGAACTTTTTTACATTAGGTTAAACTATATCAGTACAAATCTTCTTTTTAGTGATTAATTTAATATTTGTTTCTCTTTTTAAATTAAATTTTTTTCTTAGCTGTCCTAAAAGATATATATCCTTTCAATAAATTATTATTATTACTATTCATGATATGCATTTATACTGAAACAAAATTATTTTTACTGTCTTATTTTTATCTCAAAAGATATGGGCATTCACTATAAAATAAAAATGATTATCAAACATTTTACTGCAACTTGCGATGTTTTGCCGTTAATCTAATTTGTTTATGTTCAATAATGATAAAATTTAGGCGAAAAATTTTGGCAAACAAAATTTTATCGTAGTATATAACAAACTTGTGGATATTTTTTGTTGAAAAGTTTTTACGATTGAAAGAAAATCTATTCGTCCTATATAAAAATGATTAGTAACAAATTTATACATCTTTTTGAAATGGACAACTTTAGCCTGTTAATTTTAGCACGTGCCTTATGTCAGTTTTCAAAAAATTTATTTTTTTAATTTTAAATGTTATTTTTTTCGGTGAAAACAAAAACTTCGTGTCCTATAAAAAATTATTTCTGACGAATTTAAATGAGTTTTCGCTATTTTCTGCAAGATCAACGTTTTTCTATTTATTTTTTCATAGCTTGTCCCGTTTGTCCAAAAATTCAATTTTTCAGTTTTTATTTTTTTACTACTAAAAAAAATAGCAATTCATCAAAAAGTAATTCATGGCCAATTTGAAGATCTTTTTAGGGCACGCAATTTTAGTAATTCATTTTTTTCGTATCGTGCATACATTGTCCGTAAAACGGAATTTTTGAGATTCGTTATTTTTTGTGTGATCAAAATTAAAATTTTTATTTTTTTGGCAAAATTCGCAGATTCGGTACGATAATCTTTTCAGGCTTTAAAAAATAAACGCTTTTCTTTTTTTGACTTTTTTTCGGATCATGCTTTAAAAATGCTACAACTCTCAGAATTTTTATTTTAGTAAAAAAGTCGCGTTAAAATCATTCTATTCGGTTTTACGATTCATTTGAATTAATAAAAACTTATGGTTATTAAACAAATGTCAATTTTTTAAAAAGTCTTGTTTTATACGACGTTTAGACCATTCGGTTAGCCTTTATCAGATAAGTTATCTGGTTTTAAATGTGTCACAATTAGTCAAACAATGATTTCCAAATAATATAAAAATAAATATATGAAAATTACCTAAAAAGAAAATTTTATAGTTAAATTTATAAAATTGTTGTTTAAAAATGGATGAACCACCAAAAAGGGAGTGAAATCGATGTGTCATTTTTTAAATATGTTTGGGAAACATGAAACCGTAGGTGTTAGTATCCTTATGAAACAAAAATCAAGATCAAACAGATGATCAAAGTTCCAAGAGTGTTGTGACAAACCAGTATTTGAAATGCCAATTATGCAATCTTTTGGTTAATAACCCTGAGTATTTATTATTTAAAAACGATCGTAGGAACGAATAAAATAAATAAATATAGTTCTTTCTATTTTCAATATGGAACGATCGAAGAAAGTTTGACTTCCTCGTTTTGGTTTTACGAATTTCTCCGAAGTTTTTTTAAAGTAAATTTTTAAATTAAACTAATACCTTCTCATTAGGATGAAAATGCAAAATATGTAGTCTTCTTTTTTTTTACAGAGTTTAGTGCACAGTTGGACCACATACCTGATGACTTCCCTATTCCTGGTGATCCTCGTGACAGACCATCTTCTTCTACTGGCCAACAACATTCTCCTGTCGAGCCTACTGCTCGAGTCAGGTCTAGGTCTCCACATGGCAGGCATATGACTTCACCTACCATGATTGCTTATGGCGGACATCAATATGAACTTAATCAACTTCATCTTATTCGACTCATGTCCAATAAAAATGCGACTCTGCAATTCGTACTTCGAAAATATACTTTTCCTGTGAATGACAGAATTTTCTTATTTTTAGGAAGTAATAGGTATGGGCCTGTGCCAAAAGGAGAACAAATTGTATTATCATCCATCGATGGTAAAGCCTTTGCAATATTGGAGAGCAGTACAAATTTTGCTGGAATATATGGTCGAAATAGTCGCATCGGCGGTAAAGGGCGGGTATCAGTAAACATGGAAACCGGCATGGCTCTCCCATTGACTAAATCTGAAGTCACGCAAATTCCAGTAGGACGCTTACGTCCAATCTCATTATATTATAGAGTAAAGCTTATACAAGACAGTCATGAGTAACTTTTAAAAAGAAAGTAGCGCCCGTTATTGTTACTGTTTGAAATCGTATTTTTTTCTGGGTAATTTTGTTAAGTTTACTTAAGTTATTTTTCATTCAAAGAAAAATATATTAAATAAAATAAATAACGGTTCTGTCTATTTGTATTAATGCTTTCTACCCAATCACTTAAGACATTAAGTGTCAATTGTTAAAGATACGTACACATTTCTTATTCATCACAATATCTACCGCCCACAACACGTTTTTAATGAACCTCTTTCCTTTTCACAATATTCACGCGCAGCATCGGTAAACTGGGCCCATGACCTGTTGAAGCAATTTAAATGTATCAAACTTATTACTATTGAAAAGAAGCAAAGATGATGCGTGAAAATCATACCCGTCAGGTCATTGGTACGTCTGCCATTCCGATCGCAGTTGAAGATACGCGAAGTATGAATAAGCTCTTTCATGATCTCTTACACAATAAACCAAAATATATAACATTTATTTATGCTTTAAAGAAAACAGAAAAGTATGATCTCACCCCTGCTTGTATTTAAAAATTTTTATAAAATAAATAAAAAAATCATCCATGATTCAAGTTTTGAAAGAGCTTTCTTTTAGCATCAAGATCTTTTCGTCGTTATCTGAATTCTGCTATATCAATTCTGCATTAGCTGGATTATTCTCTAGAGTTATTCCCCGAAAAAGATTTCATCCAATAAAAAAATAAAAAAATATATTTGAACTTTATTTTTGCTGAATTTTGTGTAGAAAGCTGCTTAATAAATAAATCAGAAAAAATAAGGTAATAAATTATTATTAATTGGAAATTACAGTTTTTCAGCAACATCTGACTTGTGTTAGAAAGAAGGATTCTCAGCATGCAGTTCTAAATGCATGAAAAAAATTAGTAATTGAAAAAGTTAATCTTTTTCTTTTATAGTTTAGTTGTAAATTCAATTTTCTCAATTTTTAACACGCGTGGAGAGACAAAAGATATTAGTGTGTATATGGCTAAAAGAGAACATTATTTTCGAATCTTCAAAAAATTTTAATTGAGCCGAATTATTATGGTTTACTAGCTTATACAGTGCACATCCAAAATTCGCAAAAATTTTATAATCATCGACATTATTTAAATCTTTGTTTTTTAAATAAAATAAGACAATAAAATAGATATTTTAAAGAGCATTTTTTCTAGCGATAAAGAATAAAAACTGAAAACAAATTAGTTATATTTTTGTCAGAAAGCTATTGAAAAAATCATTTTCTTTTTTAAAAAGTAGCCTCAGTTGAGGTAACTGAATTTCTTTCCTTAGCCTGATCTACCTAATATAAATATGAATATCTCAGAATGACAAGATTAACGCCTATATTCCATAATATAAGAATTACGATAAAAAAATAACAAACAAAATCACACCAGAAAATGATTTGGTTACTTTGTTAACTAAAATTTTTAATTAACTCTTTATTCAGTTGTTCACACAAATTTAAAAATGGGGATCCTTAGCACTCTTGTCAATCTGGTCATTATCCTGACACTCATCCTCAATTCTATTGGTGAATATAATTCTGTACTATATTTATAACATAAACACTTTCTGATAATAATTTATATGGATAATTTTCTTGTAAGTATGTCTAAAAATAAGGAAAACAATGTTCTCTAATGGCAATTCATTATATTCCAATTTTATTTGTTAGATGATAAAAAACTACTTTACAATAGAAAAATATTCTTTATCTAAAGCTACAATGGAAGAGTATTTGTTTATGAAAATTAAAAGTTATTATTCAGAGATAATAAAGGGTGAGCAGATATTTTTAATATGAAAATGAATTTTACGGCAATTCTTTTTCGATCTCTGTGCGAAAGTAGCTCTGCGCCATTCAAATAACAATCGTTTAAAATTTAGGAGGATGTTCAACGTCCCGACATTAAAGTTAAAGACTTTTAATTTATATTCAAATGTTTTAAATCTTGGAATGGAAATTTCCGCTAAACTTAAAATGCGAGATTCATTCTTGTGCAGTAATTTTGTTATCGTAATAATTTCTTGCAAAAATATAGATTTTTCCTTAATAGACGTACAAAGCCATTATTGTCCTCTACACTCTTCACTCAGGTCTATATTTTTGTATGAAATACTAGTTTCTTTTTGCCTGAAAATTTGTTTAATTAAAATATTTTCAAAATGCGAATTTCTAAAATCTGAAAGTTGTGCTTTGTTGTGCTAGGCGTGCAAAACAATGATTTTTGTATAATTTTTTTACTCAGGACCATATTTTTTGGTAAAAATAAAGTTTTTTGTTAGAAATTTATTTTTTGAACCCAAAATCTTTCAAAATGTTAATTTCGAAAACGTAAAGGTTTGGAAAGGTTATGGAAATACCATAACAAAGCAAAACTTTTAGATTTTCGAAACTTGGATTCTGCAAAAATTTTTGACCTTAAAAATTATTTCGATGAGAAAGAAACTTTTATTTCATCAAAAAATATAGACCTGAGTAGAAAGTGTGTAGAAAAATAATTGTTTTGCATGTCTAGCACAACCTAGCACAACTATTAAATTTGCGAAATTCAGATTTTGTACACATTTGCTTGTAATGTCACAAAAAATCTTCTTTTGTGAATTTTGATTTAATTTTTGACGTTTTTTTAAATGTTTTAAGGCACAATTAAGCACAAACCTAGCGCAGCTCAGAAAAATTAAGCACAACTGTTCTTTAAAAAAAAAAAAAATGTTGTTTCTGGCCCTGAAAAAGTATTTTTTTTTATTCTGACTTAAATTTGGACTTTTTTTATATCGTTTACGGTAAAATTGTGCACAAACCTAGCACATGTCAGTACATTTTTGTTGTTCTTGAAAAACCAATATAGTTTTGTATTGTAAAATAACAATTGAAATTCAAAAAAAAAACATTTTTTAATTTTTAATTAATCATAGCTTTGATTAAAATTTTTTAGGCAAGCTACTTCCAATATATTTCTTAACATATTAAGTTTGCTATTTAATAATAAAATTTAAGCCTAATGAGGTTACAACACCAAGCTGACAAATAGTGGCACTATTAATCTCTTGTCTTAAATTATTATTTTACCTCCAGCTGATCGTCTTTCTTTGGTAAATGGGAATTTTTTTCAAATAAAAATCTTGCAGGCACGAAATATCAACTACAGGTCTTCATTGCTATGTTCTAAAAAAATGAACCACTTAGTTTAACGTTAGATTTCTCTGTGAGAGATTAATTTTTTTAAGAATCATAATCTTAGTGGTAAATTCAAGTACTTGGTTCTAAATTAACTTTGTTGTTAAAAATTTATATTTAGCTATAGTAAATTCAACGGTTTTCTAGAAACTTTTGTATGTTAATCCTAAAAATTAAAAAGTTTAGTAGAAAATTTATTTTTTTTACTAAACATTCATATTTCAGTTAGGGAGTTCACTTTTTCCAATTTGAACTAATTTTCAAACTGGAAATTTATCAATTGAATTTTTTATTAAAAAAAGTATCCTCTTTACTTGAAAATCAACCATTTGCTTCAACTTTTAAATATTTTTAGTTGAAAATGTACCTATTTAGTTAAAAATTGAACTATTTATATTTTTACTATTGATTAATTAATTTTGTTTTTTAATTTAACCTCTTTCGGTAGAAAATTAATCATGTTGGTTTAAAATGCATCCTTTTTGTTAAAAATGCAACTGGTGAGTTAAAAAGTAATCGGTTCTGGTGTGATTGAGGATTCACCTTTTTTTTTAATTCGTCTTTTCTGGTTAAATCCAACTATATTTTATTTTAAATTAAAACCTTTTTTGGCTAGGATATTAATTATCACATAATATTTTTAATATAATATTCATTTCTTATTTTAGGTGATAATTCAAGTTTTATTTTGCAAATTAATTTTTTTTTTAAACCTAACAAATTCATATTTCTGGTGGAGACATGAAATATTTTGTTAAAAATTCGTTTTTTACAAACTAACTTTTAAGGAGAGAAATTATGTATTTTATCTTTGTATGGATATTTTCTTTTTTTGTCTAAAAATCATCTATTTAGTGAAACATTCAACTTTTTGTATTGAAAATTAACTTCCCTGATACAAAATCTTTTTGGTTGAAAATTCAACTATTTGGTTCACAAGTGATTTTTACAGGTGATAATATATCCTCTGTAAAGTTGAGGTTTAACAAGCAATTACTCAAATTCGTTAAATCTGAAAACCTGAAAAATGGAACAAAATAATAAATTAAACAAATTATTTGTCTAGCTTTATGTACTTTAGATACAGGTTAATAATGTGAGACGTGCTTAAGCTTGCGAGTCGAGGGTGATAAAAATATTCCGGAACAGCAAACTTTTTTTGTTGTTGTAATTATCACCCTTAGCACCTTGAAGGATGCTTTCTGTGCAGCGCTCTTGGGTTTCTGGTTTTACTTTGGCTGAAGTTTAAAGAACAAACGTATTTGCATATTCCGATAAACTGCGATACTTTTTTACAGTTTTTCCTGCGTGCAAATATTTAATCTTTTGTTGCTTCTTACAGAGTTAACTTCACAGTTTGAATGTTTACCTAATGGTGAACCTATTCCTGTTGTTCCTCTGGGAGAAGAATCGTCTTCTTCTAACCGACAACATTCTCTTTCCGGGCCTCCTCTTCATGACAGATCCAGATCTCTTCCTGTCAGGCACATAACTCCACCTACCACGCTTAGATTTTCAGACGGAAAGGAATATGAACTTGACCAGCTGTCAATTATTCGATTCACTTCCACTAAATATCCGCATCGGCAATACGTGCTTCGAAGATACACTTTTCCGTCGAATAAACCACTTAGATTGCTCATTGGAAAAAGTGCCTATGGACCCATTCCGTCCCATGAACAGATTGTATTATCAACAATAAATGGTGACGCCCTTGCAATACTGGGGAGTAGAAATGTTCTTGCTGGAATTTATTCCCAGAGTGCTCGCGTTCACTGTAGAGGACGGATAAAAATTAACATGGAAACCGGCACAATTACACCACTGACCAAAGATGAAGTCAGAGAAATTCGAGTAGGCCAAACACATCCACTCTCATTACATTTTAGAGTAGAGCGAGTGAACCAGCGTAACGTATAAATAACTTTTGGAGAAAAAACAACTAACGTTTGAAATGTATTTAGTTACTTTTTTATGTAGATATACATATACCTACATACATAATAAAATGATTTGATTGTTGAGAATTTTAATTTAGTGAAAAAAAGTTAATTAAAGACTAATGCTATTTTTTTCTAATAAAAGAAGCTTTATCAGGACAGATAAAGTATCTAGTAAATTTATATGCATTATAATTTGAAGTGAGCTGAGAAAGAAGCTCGAGATTCGAGAAACGTGTGTTCAAAGTATGCTCAAACTTGCAAACCATGCAGGATACGAATGTCATCAGACAGAGGTCAGATTTTGTTGTTGTTGCGATTTTCAATTTTAGCGCGTCAAAGGTTTATTTCCGAGCCGCGCCTTAGGACGTCAAGAAAGCCCATCGTTAAAGTATAAGCAATAAATGTTTTTGCATATTTAAATACAGTAAAATGACGCACTCTCTTATAGTTTCTCCTACTTAATCAAAATGTAGTCCTTCGTTTCTTCTTGCATGGTTGAGTTGATAATTCGTGTATTAGGCTTATTTCTCGACCTATCGGGGTTGCTTCTTTCAACGTACATGAATATATACTTAAGAAAGTTTAATTTATTCGGCTTACTTCTTTTAAATATTTGCACTAGCAATATGGGCTTCGAAGACACACATTCTCGGCAGATATACGAATTCAAGTGATCGCAGGAAGCGTGTCTATAGGGCTATGCCAACCGAAAATAAATAGTGTATAGCCCATTGATTGAAAAAGAAAATAAAGAATTTTCAGTAGGGTCCAAATCTATATTTACAGTGTATTTTAGAGTAATGTGTGTCAACATCATTGTGTATAAGTTCCTTTTGTGAATAAAATAGTTATGGTTCCATGTACCTTTTTAAAATATTAGTTGCGGATAGAGGACCCTTGTATTAAGGGCTTCTGTTGAATATGGTTACAATAATTATTAAGCAGTCGTGGACAATTAGCAAGAGATGGTCCTGAAGGAATAATTTTAAGCGGACGCATAACAAACGTGCCGAAACCTGAACGGCACTTAGGCTAGGTGTCTTAAGCGGTAGTTCCAGCATACCGGCTGACCTTTTAGAGTATGCAAGCTTATCCTTTGATGTGAGTCTCTATAATGACACAAGAGCCCTTTCCCTAGCTGCTATAGAAAACAACAATGACTCTACGAATCCGCTAAGGAATTTTAGATATGGTTCAAAACTATTAAATGCGCAGCGTATCGGACAATGGGATCACAAACAGTGCCTATCGCTCAAGAGTTCGGGATGCTCAAAGTAATTTAAATGGAATTATTATGTCGAACAGGCGAAGCTCCATATAGAGTGAACGAATTAAGCCAACCATGACTTGCTAAACGGATACCATATCAGCGTTATTTCTGCTAACAGAGGTTTTATGACGCGTATGATCTGTCTGTAATGCCAGGAACACCTAGAGTTTCAGCACGTTTCGCATCAGTCATTGCGAAATCAACGTGCCTCCCTCCTGAAAAATGGGTTGGTATGCGGAGTGCTTCCTGAGCCGCTGCTTGAGCAAGCTGAATATAAAGATGAGGAAGCGAAATTAGGACCAACGGCGGACAGCAGGAAACTTCTAAGACATTATAGCGATTTTAAGAAAAGGAGACACACTGACATGCTAGTTCCTTTGAAGTCTGCCGGACCATCAACTGAACACTTTATGGTGCTGTGAGAGCTTTGACTAATTGAAATTAAAAGTATTTCTCGACAACTCCTAGAGTTAGGTGAAGTTATTTTTCATTTTTAGCATTGATCTTAAAATCATCCATGTAAAATGCATGAGAGACCGTATGCCTTTGAATTCCACACTTGATGCAAAAGCACCATTTGGAATGGTGGAGTGCGAGAGATAGTGGAAATAATTCGAGGCAAAACAGGAGAGAGCTCAGGATGTCCCCCTTAAAGACGCCTCTCTAAAAGCCACTTCTCTATGCAGCTTACGACCTGTTGATGCAGCCTAAATCTTTCCAAAAGACACATCTGACAATGAGCAGGAATACTATGCGAGTTTAGATATGAAGAGTAAAATGTGGGCCAGATGCTTTGAGTTTTCTTTCCATGGATAATGAACTTTATAGACTTCTCTACCAAATGCTTCGACCTCATCTGGCTTAGACGGATCGTCGACAGTAACTGACGGGTCTTTAAAGAGTCGGCAAGGATCAGAGAAAACATATTGGTTTTTTTTCAACTAAGTCTCTCTTCGCTTCTCCGCTCTAGGCGTCTTTTAGCGTCAGGTAGTATCCGTATTCTGTCAACAATATGCTGCATAGTGGGATAAAAATAAAAATCTAGTCTGAAAAGACGTTAAGAACTTCTGTTATTCCCTGATGTTAATACAGATTCCTTAACAAATTTAAATATGTAACACCTGGCAAAATAAATTGCGTGTTTCTGCAAAAGGATTCTTCTTTCAATCTCTCTAGTAGCTTAATGGGGAAAAACTACCTGTTACAATTGGAGTAGCAAAAAAAAAAATAGTTGCAAAAGAAATGAAACTATTTGATTTTCGTAAAAAAACTTTGATGCTTTAGTTTGAAAGAAATGAAAAAACAACTGCTTTATCGTTAGAATTACTAAAAAAAGTTCACATAGTTACCCATTTGTTAGTTATTTACAAAGTTAACGTTATAGCATTATCGTATGTAACTTGTTAGAAATAATGAACTTTAAATTGAAATTGATTTTTGTTTCATTAAAAGAATTGCATCAAACACAATGCGTATAAAAAAAGACATCAAATAATACATCCTCTTCAGCCACTTGAATTTTCTTCTTTCTAGCATAAGCCCCTATTTATTTTAAAATTATATAAACATGAATGAAATTTGTTAAAGAATCTTCACATTTTTTCAATTTATTGTGCATTCTAAGAAAATTATTTTTAATTTCCCAATGATTTCATCCTGAGTATTCTAAAGCAAACTATGAAAGTTTTATTTTGATATTTTGTAATCATATGATAGAATTTAAAACAAAACTTTTTTGTTACATTTCTCAAATCAGTGATGTTACAGAATTTTTAGACCTAGATATAAGCCTTTTGCCAAAGGTCCGGCTTTTTATATCAAAAACATTATCGAAAAAGAAGTATGTAAATGTATTATGAACCGAAATCAATAAAAGAAATAATGCACGTAAGAAATAATTTTTTTTACACTTTTAAGTTTAAAATGTTTGTCATTAAAAGAAATGAATGCTTTGATGTAGAATTATTTATTCTTCAAGTCTCTAAGTATGTATTAAAATCTTATAATTTAAGCGATAATAAAAACAAAAATAAAAACGATAAGAATAAGAACTTCGGTAACATTTCTGAATAAGGATTTCGATTTGTTTTTGTCAAATGAGCTTTACTTGTTATTACCAAATAGCCTTTTTTTAAATGATTAAATAAATATAAATATGGATATCTCGGGACAACATCGACGTCTATTAAATTTGAGATAAGAATCAAGATACCGGGCTATCAAGTAGAATATCACATAATTATCAATTAGAGGTTTTTTAACCAGAATTCTTCACTAGGACATTAATCAGTTTTTTCAAAATTACAAAAAATGTGGATTACGTTAGTTCTGATTGTTACCTTAATAATCATCCTTAGTTCTTTTGGTGAATATAACGTTTTTTTCAAAGTTCATATTCATTAAAGCTAAAAGAAATTTAGTGACGTAAAACTATTGAACTCATTGTATTATATTATTTTTTATTTTTATACTTATTTCGTCGTTATGTTATGTTAAGTTAATAATTAATAACTACTAAATACTGAAAAAAAGAATGTTCGTTTTTATGAAAAATGCATACAAACAAATTCACTTATTTTTCCTTTTCGTACATAGACCATTTTGTTATGTAAAATAATTCTTTTTTCTCTTGAGAATATCATATTGACACAAACGGTTTTTACATAACAACATTCATAACCTCATGATTAAAAAGGCTAAGATTGTTATTTGTTTTTCACTCTTAAACAAGAATATTTTCAATTTAATAGCAATTTTAATCTTCTCTGCTTGAGAACAACTAAATCAAACAATTGAAAATTGTCCAAAGATAATTTTCCGTGACAAAGTATTACTTATTTAAGAAAAGACATTACGACGCAGTTGAGAACCTTTTTTCGTATTTGTGCAGAAACTAATTTAACGACATTCAAATAAAAACCATTTCAAACTTTAGACAGCGTTGAATCAGCCTACATTAAATTGATTTTTTTAGAATATTTAGAAAATGTATGTCTTTAATGCCCAAGGTTGTTGTCTGTAGAGATACGCTCTTTCTACGTGAGTGAGACACCTGGATAGTATGTATTCCAGGTACTCAGCGTGTGATGCCAAGCTGTGCTCCTATCGATGTGAACATGATGACGTAAGATGCAGTGATGGTATACTAAGGTGAAAATGACACGGTCCTGATATGTGGAAATAAAACCCTTTCTATCTGAGTTTAGTTCTGATAATCAGCAAACTTCTACTTTCTTTACATGGGCACATAGAAGTGAGGCATGTAGATGATTTAATGCAAGTTCCTCAATTCTGATGTTAGAGTTAAAGCCAAGGGTCATCGGGAAGGCCACGGTGTTCGTTGCCACGCGAAGACTTCCAGATGAGATAGGAAATCAGGGTTTCCAAAGAGGCAGCTTTTTGCTATTCATTCCAGGTATTCGACAGGACACACTGATCAGCTGTTGCGTCTTAAACAGGTATATCGCTCAACTCGCAGGTTCTCTCAATTCAGTCAAGTTGTTGTTTTCGGTAAAAGTATAGTGCTGCCTGTCACAAGATACTGAGAAATGCGCGTCTTCGACTTTTGATATGATTTGAAGATGGGGGCTAGATTTTGATGTGTAAAAGTAACCTTTTCCAACCAGAAGTACTTGATACCATCTATTTTATTGCTGCGGCGAGAAAATTTCGGGTGCCACTATGCCCTTCTTTCCTTAAAAGAGTCTGAGGTTTTCGCAAAATAAACTAGATCTCAGAGTGCTCTACTGACATCTTTGTCACTTTTACTTTTCTGGTCGCGAGCTACTCTTGCATATTATCCACTTCTTTAAATAAATTTAATTCTTTGTTTCTCCTTGCAGAATTAAGTTTACAGTTCGATGGCTTACCTAATGATAAACATGTTCCTGGCGTTCGTTGTAGCGGCGCATCATCTTTTTCTGGCAGACAAAATTCTCCTGTCAATCGTACACTTCGAGCCAGGTCCAGGTCTCCTCCTGCCAGGATGGCAGCTCCACCCATCAGGCTTACTCTTTTTGACGGACGCCAATATGATCTCGAACAACTTAAATTTATACGGCTGACTTCTATAAAAATTCCGTTCCGGCAATACGAGCTGCGAAGGTACACTTTCCCGACGGACAAACATCTTAAATTTTTTGCAAGACGGAGTGTCTTTAAAGCAATACCAAAAGAAGAGCATTTTGTATTATCATTAAGTGATGGTGACGTCTTTGCAAAATTAGAGAGTAGTCATGTTCTTGCTGGAATATATAAATACTATTCTGCCATAGGCCGTGTTGTACGGACAAAAATAAACATGGAAACCGGAATGACTACCGCACTGACCAAACAAGAAATAATAGAAGTTCCAGTAGGGTCCATCAATTTATTATCATTGCATTTTAGAATAGAGCGTTTGAACCACAGTGCAAGATAAGATAGCTATCGTTTCAAAATAAAATTATTTTTTAGTTGCTTTTGTGTTTAAACAAATATCGCTTGCATCACTTTTCAAAAAAAAGATGACTTATGTCACTTTTTTTTTAAATTTAGATTAAAGGTTAAAATGATTTCTCAATTTAAACAATTCTCCGAAAGCATTACAATTTTTTATGTATTTACCTTGCATTTTTATTCTTTCATCCAGGCTCTTTTAAATTCTAAATTCTTGATGTAGCTAGATTCGCTTTGCCAAAAAGTTAGTTTTTTTATTGTAAATATATTTTTATGATAAGAGTTAATAACAAAACTTGTAGTTCTTTGTTGGTTAATGAACTTTATTATTATTTTTTTCCTCTCTTTTTTTCTTTTATCATGTATTCAATTTTTAATCTTATTTTTTACAAATAAAAGAAAATCTACTTATGTCTCTAAAATTTTTATTTACTTTATTTATGCCCTATAAAGTCCCTAGAATTCCTCCAACTATACAAAAGGCCTTTTAAAAAAAAAAAAGATATTTTAATGATCTTGCAATTCTTACGCTGGCCAAAATATTTTCCTGCTAAAGAGGAAATGAGCAAAATGGATCTAAAAAGTCATTTTACACGTTATCTATTTTAATGTTAATTCTTGCTCATACAGGGTGTGCAAAATGTCTGAAAACACCTAAATAACTGTCCTGATAAAATATTATTCAATTCAATCGAGGTCATTGTTGGAGTAACTTTTAAAGAGTAATCCACTAGTAAACATCAACTTGTCTTTGAACTAGACCTTCTAGGTCATTTAAAGGTAAAATTTGTGTTTGGGAATAGGAACCCTAATTCTTCATGTCGGCAATCGAAAAAGTGGGAAATATGACGTTTAAATATGTGCTCAGGTCTTAGGTCAGGTGTGAATTTTCAGGTCACCTCAAGGTCATTCAAATTTAAAAAAGGGCCGGCTTGGGTTATCGGGACAGCTCTGTTTTTTCACAGCCCAAAGTCATTTTTGAAATCACTTTTAACGAGAAATCCCACGGTGACCTTTAATTTGACCTTCAAGAGGACTTCATAGTCAAATTTATGTTTTTAAACGGGAACCCCTATTTTTGGCATCGGCAATCGAAAGATAGACAAATTTTATTTTTAAAGGTGTTTTTCCTTTTTTTGGGAATGATCAATCAACGCTCAATTCCACATAAGGCCCCACTCTCCAATATAATCTAAAACAACTTTTAGGTCCTAGATTGTATCATACTTTGGCCTCGATGACCTCAAGCTAAAAATTTAAATTTTCTTATTATCTTCTGTATTCGGTTAATATAGATTCATACTAAAGAAAATAATGAATTCTTATTTCTATCTTTACTCAGGACTTTTACAAAGTCACTTTATGGCACTTTTAGTCACTTTTGAAGTAAAAAGATCATTTAAGTCTCTTCTTTCAAAAAGTTAAAAAAAAATAATTAAAGGTTTTTTCTATTTTATATGTTTTTAAATTCGTATGAAGTCTATGAATTCACACTAAAATTTTGTTGATTTATCCTAAATTCTTCTGACCTTTTTTTAGATCTATGAAATAAGGCATAAATTCCTAACTATTTATTATGGACTCTTTAACATTCTTTTGAATCTAAAAAAAATTTGATTATCGATTGTCAGGAAAAGAGCATCGTGGTTTTGTTATAAAGAAGAGAACGAATGAAATTTCGTCAGTTATCATTTTTTCATTCAAATTATTCTTAATTTACTTAAATCTGCTTAATTTACTTAAATTTTGTTTACCTCGCCCCGAATTTCGTTTAATTTAATTTTACTCAATTCTATGAAAATTTTTGATGCATAAAGATGTTTTTAATTTTATATTTTTAAATTCTCTTAACTACCTTTAAAGTCGACAAAATTACTTGTCATCTTCTAAATCCACTTAAAATTTAATCAAATCAGGGGAAAATTTTGCATTTGCGCATTGCTTCCCAGCTCATTAAAATTATTGCGGAAGTTGCGGCTTGATTAATTCTTCGTCACAAGGTTTGATGCAAACGCTGGAGCATTGCCCTGATGAAGAAGCCAATCACCGGTTTCCCAAAGTTGCTATCGTTTTCTCCTGATTGCATCCTGCAATCTTTTTTGGACTTCAACGTAGTACTCTTTGTTGATTGTCTGGCCTGTAGGAGCATATTCGTGATGCACAACGCCCTCATAATCGAAAAAAACAATCAACATTGACTTGATGTTGCTTCGACTTTGACGCGCTTTTTTCGGTCGAGGCTCGAATGGAAGCTTCCATTGCGAAAATAGTTGTTTTTTTTCAGGATCATAACCATAAATCCATGTTTTATCAACAGTAATAACCTTTTTAAGAAAGTTTTTATCACTATTGATCATTTCCAGATAGTCCTGAGCGATTTCTAATCGAAGATTTTTTTGTTAGTCTCTGAGCAGTTTCGGGAATTGCGATGAACGCAAAAAAGTCGATGTAAACAAATAGACGCTGCGCGGGAACTAAGTGGTTTTATCGGTATTTTGGGCTTCTGATAAGAAGGTTGGGAGTTGCTGGTGATGTTCGTACCCTCCAGAGGTCGCCTAAGCCTCTCGGCGCGAAGATATGAACCTGTAGGTCGAATGCTTTTGGGACAGCCCTCGTATGCCTTTTTGGAATTAAGTTTTCATGCAAAGTTCCAATTATTTTAAATTCTAGGGTGCTTTTTCAAAAAAATGTTGTATAAATAATGCGTTTGTGTCGCTGTATTTTGCTGGTGAAGAGAAAAATTTAATTTTTTGAAAAAAAATTTTCATGCTCACAGACCATATACTTAGTAGATACCTTAACGCTTATCATAAGTTATCAGATCTTAAAAGAGCGGAGGCTGATGAACTTTTTCTTTTGATATTAATTTTTTTCAAATAATCGGTGATCGCCCTCATTTGCCTGAAATGCACTCAAATTCACAAAAAATAAAATCTCTACGCACCAGTTAATTTAGACAGTTATTAACTATTGTCAAATAATGGTGCACTTTTTGAATGCTGGGCTAAATTCGTAAAAAATTCTACAGATATGGACGTATTAATAATTCTAAAAGTGATGATTAAGAATGAATTAATTTTGTTTAATCTCTTGTGTTGTTTTTCCAAAATTTAATTTTTTATTTATATTCTCATGTTTACGATTAACAGAAAATCTACTCGTCCTATTTAAAAATTATTTATAAAAGATTTGTAGATTTTTTTTGGGTAATCAATGTTTGTTTATTAATTTTTTAGCACCATGTGTCGTTTTCCAAAAAATTTATTTCTTTGTTTTTAATGGTATTTTAATGATTAGAAGCAAAACTACCTGTTCAATATAAGAAGCGTTTAAGACAAATTTGGTTGGTTTTTCATTTTTTTATGAAAGAGAAACTTTTGCCTATTTATTTTTTTTTTAAGTTTTATGTTTTTTTTGTACGAATGAAACAAAATATATGCATCCTATAAAAAAAATTGTAAAATTATCGAAAACTGAAAAAGTAAACAAATAAAAAACTGATTAATAACAAATATTTAGATCTTTTTCCAGAATTTTTATATTTTTCATCGCTTCTTGTGCGAACAAAATGTGAATTTTCGATTTTGCAAACAAATTTGAAAAGTTGTTTCATTATTCGTGTAGGGCTTTGAAAAAGTAACTTTTTTATTTTTTTCAATCGCGCTTTGTTTGGCTTATAATGTTCTTTTTTTGTTTGAAAATGATGCAACTTTCGTAATTATTTATTTAATTCTTTCACGACGATTCATTATTGATTCCATTTTTGCAAAAGATTCCAACAGTTTTAGACGATTACTTTTCTGCAAAAAAAAACAATCTAGATCTGATGTTTGCAATTGGGATATATAATTTGATAGAGAAAGGTAATAAACAACCTTTTTTTCTTCATTTAGGATCCGAAAATTACGAAGGGGTGAAAATATAAAAGCCTACTTCTGTGAAACTGTTAAAAAAATTTGTATAAACAATATCCTTTTGCAATTAACACATTGTACGTAGGTTTTTAAAAATGATAATTAAAATTCTAATGAGCTAATACAATGTGAGTTTTTTTTAAAGATCTTAAGCATAATTTTTCTTAAAAAATCACAATCTGTTAAATATTTCAGCAAAATACAACCCATGTTCTAAAACCAAAGTCATTTCAAATTTTTACATTTTATCCATCTCTTAATCGATAGTGACAAGACGAGCAAACGATATGAGAAAATTTTGGGATTTAATGTTTTTTGTTAAAAACGAAAAAAACCAATTAAGAATTGCGCCGCAAATTTTTCATGACATCTTACATTATAAATTAACTTCTGTTGAAGTAACTACAATTCTTTCCTTGACCTGATTTATGCTAAGTAAATAGATGGCTACATCAGAAAAAAAAGCTTAACGACTTTTTCATGAGATCATGATCAAGATACCAGAAAACAGAACAAGACTTAATAATAAATATGTTATGGAATTGTAAAATTATTACTTTACAAATTTATTTCATATAATTTTGATTGTATCTCTGTTGGACGTTATACATTTTTATTTTTAAGTCCCAAGTAATTTAAATTTGCTTTTTAACTAGTCATAGATTAGAAAGACGCTTTCTGTAAATAGTAATGAGTTGGACTACTTTCAGTGGAAATATGATTGGTTGAATTTGTTCGTTTTCATAAACTTGTCATACTATAAAATCCTCTGAGTCATAAATTACGATTCTTACAAAGGTGTTTGTCTGCAGTCAGTAGATTTATGCTCAGTAAATGTATGGATGTTTTAGAAAAACACGCTCGACGTCTTTTTATGAGATCATGATCAAGATACTAGAGTATGAAACAGAATAAAACCAGCATTTAAATGAGAGGCTCTTTTAAATAAAATTCTTTATTAAAACAATAATTCGTTTTCTTCCTGACTTTCAAAATGGGGAACGTTTACACTTTATTATTTACCCTGATGCTTATCTTCAATTTTATTGGTAAATATATTAGTATAATATATTCTATATATTAAATACTATATACTATACTTTAATGGTCCTTGCTTTTTCACATTTTTATTAAAAATTTCTAAAATACACATTGAAAATTTTTATCAGAGAACACATAAAACTGTATAGGAATTATTAGGCCACTAGCGCATTTTGCATTTATAGAAATTAATCAAAATTCCTTTCAAAATTTTGATAGAAAATTATTTTCTTATCAGCCAGTGGACGTGGAAACCTTCCAGTAAATACGATTTTTTTTTGATAGAATATCTACAAAATCAATGTATAATAGAATTATTTTTTTATTTAAGTGGAGTTGGTTTCAAAGAAGCGTTTTTTTTATTTGTGTCAACAACTTTGCTTCATGTATGGAAATTTTCTCAAGAACGATTTTTTTTCTGTATTACTATGTCTGTTTTCTCTCAAGAATTATATCTTGATAAAACAAATTCTTATCTAACAACGCTTTTATTTATTGAATCTTACTATTAATACCTTTTTTTGGGCTACTATTACTTTTATGGTGAGCATATATTATTTTATAGATAAAAATAAATTTTACAGAAATTCTTTTTTAATGTGAAAGTAAATGTACAAGATAAAATTTTGTCTAATCCATCTACATAAAAATGATTTTTTCAGAAGATTTAGAGAATTTGTAGCTTCAGAAATCATTATAACGAAATGCTGCATTCAACTTGTCGCCAAATCCAATTAATGTTTATTAACATTTTTTGCATATTAAATTAATAGAAACCCAGTTGTATAAGTAGTATAAGAGTAGTATTTATTATTTCATTACTATTTTTTCATCAAGGATATTATAAGCGTTTGTTCACAAGTATTTTCTTTTTTCTTTAATTATTATTAATAAATTAGAAATTAGAAAGCATTTTAAAAAAAATCATAAAAATTGTGGCTGCGTCTATTCACCCCGAAAAATTCGGCGAGCTATAAAAGGGGTTGGAAGAATCGTACTGAAAATTTTCGACCAAGAGATAGTATAACAATTTGAATTATGTCTTTGCAAAAAAATTTCGATTATTTAACAAAAAAATGTATAGGATAGGGAATTCTAAAGTGTTTACGTTATGAAATTATTTCACAAAATTTTGATTAAATCGCGTGTTGGACGGTATAAATTTTCATTTTTTAATCCCAACTAATTTAAATTTGCTTTTGAACTAGTCATAAATCATCAGAAAGACGCTTTCTGTAAATGGAAATGAGATTGAACACTTTTAGTTTAAATACGATTGTTTGAATTTGTTGGTTTTCATAAAATAGTCATGTTATAAAACACTCTGAGTCTGTAGTCTGTAGTATCAGGTAAACACAACGAATATAAAAAGATTGAGCAGATTAAATTGTGATTTAATGCAGTTTTTGGTATCTAAAAAAACAGAGAGAGTTCGATAAGCAGCTATTTCTGACTGGGCATTGTGATTAAAGTTAAAAGAACTAACGGTTTTGCTTATACAAATAAACTGAGTTACTCTTGCGCATTTTTTCCAAATTAAAACAGTCTAATTCTGTGTTTCATCTTACAGTTTCAATGTTACAGTTTGAATGTTTACCTAATGGTGAACCTATTCGTGGCGTTCCACGTGGGAAAGCATCTTCTTCCTCTGACCGACAACAATCTCCTGTTACGCCAACGCCTCGTGCAAGGTATAGGTCTCCTCGTGCCAGGTACACGTCTTCACCAACCAAGCTTCCTTTTTCTGACACAAGCGAACATGATCTCGGCCCAGATCAATTCATTCGGATCACTTCCACTAAATATCCGCACCGGGTATACGAGCTTCGAAGGTACACTTTTCCGGCGGATAAACGAATTAAATTGATCGCTAGACGAGGCTACATGCCAATTCCAACAGAAGAACAAATTGTATTGTCATCAATTGATGGTGACGTCTTTGCTGTATTGAAAAGTAGTAATATTCTTGCTGGTATAAATAAACATGATCGTAAAATGAAACAAACAAGGCGGGTTAAAATAAACATGGAAAGCGGCACGACTACCCCATTAACCAGAGAAGAAATTATGGAAGTTCCAGTAGGCCCCACACGTCCAATTTCAATGCATTTTAGAGCAGAGCTTTTAAACAAGAGTGATTCATAAGTTACTGATTTGAAAAGAAGCTAGTTATTGTTACCATTAAACCTATCTGTACTAAGCGTCACTCACAGTCGCTCAAGTCAATTTTAGTGTCTTTTTAAATAAAATGATGACTTAAGTCTCTTCTTTTAATAAAAGAAACAAAGATTGTGTGTAATTCTGTGTAATTGTTAAGAAAACTTGTTTAAATAATATCCTTTTGCAATGAACATACCGTACATAGATCTTTGTGAAATAGCTAGTGAAATAAAACTTTAAGAATGGTTATACTAAATTTTTCATATTTTGCTGGCACATGTAAGTATAAAAAGAATATTAATAGATAGTAAAACGCTGGTGTTAAATTTGTTGCAGCGAAATCTGTGAAATTAAACGCACATAATTCAACTTCCAAATGTTAGGTTAAAATGGACCAATTGCATGGAACGAAATATTATTTCTGTATTATCTTTGTAAATATTAATAATTATTATGATATAATTATTTTATGAAATAGTAATTAAAAAATAAAAACTATTTTTTAAACACATGCTGCCACATAGTGCAGTCAGTACAAATATAAAATTACGTATTGTCATTTTAGCCTTACTTGATACATTTTTACTTATGATAAGGGAGCCTGCTCTACCAATAACCTTCTTACCCTCGTTTCTGTGACTATTTACCTCCTCTTCTATCTTGCTGACCCTAGTAAATAAGCCACCAAGGTATGCGAATTTATCAACTTGTTCAATTCTTTTATTATTCAATAGAACGTTACATATTGTTTTCTCACTCGTTTCTTAGAACAACATAGTGTTTGTTTTATTTGTGTTAATTTTGAGATCCATGCTGCGCATGCCTGCATTTAGTTTATTCAGCATTCTTTGTAAGTCTTTCATATACTCTGCCATAACAACCTTATCATTTGCGACCGCTAACCCAAGTACCCTTATTATTTCGAGATCCACACCTTCTTCATCGCTTCTTTCTTTGTTCTTTGGGCAGCTACAATTTCATCATCCCACCATGCATCACCAGATATTCTGCCTACAACCGCGGTACCACACACTTCGATCGCACTTCTAACAATTACATTTCGGAAAAAAATCCATGCAGCTTCTATAACTTTATTTCGTATAAGTGCCTTTTAAGTTGCCTTACATATGCTTCCGATTATCTTGAATTGGAAATCTATTAGCATATCCGGTTTCTGTAGGTTCTTAATTTTTGTTCGCGTTTGTTTTATTTTCTTGGTTCTCTTTTTTCTCCATTTCCGAACTGAGTCAATTTTGGAGATCCGAAGGTAATAATCAGTATTGCATTTAAAGAACTCCTCATGACCCTTGTATCTTTGACTAGCTCTCTTAGTCTTTCATCCGCAACGACAAAGTCAATTATACTGTAGCTATTTCCTTTAAAAAAGGTGTACATGTGGCTCATTTCATGCCTTGCATAATTATTTGTAATAAACACACCCTTTTCTAAGCATCAGCTAACTAATTGACCTTCGTTATAGTTTTTTTTTGGATTCCCAAAATTACCTAGTATTCTTTCTGTATCCTGATTTTGAATGATAACCCATCCATTCATATCTCCTAGCAGAATTATTCTTTCACCATGATCGCAAATATTTATCGTATCATTTAAAGTGTCCCAGAAGGCGTCTTTTACTTCTCTGGGATCCCTATTAGCTGGCGCATAACATGCTATGTAAACTAATCTACTAATTCCTAATATTATTCTAGCCTACAACAATCTGGGAGATACGAAATCATGGTCTCCAAGATGCTGCTTCGCTCTTTCATTCAATAACAGACCTATTCCTTGCTTACGATGTGTTTCACTATCTACTCCTTACCCTATTTCTTTGTTTCAGGCACAGATTAAATATATAGTTTCCTTACGTGCATAGATTCTTGCAATTCTTTTAACTTGAGATCATTCACCACCCTAGAATTCCAAACACCCAGTCTTTATTCGTCGCATGATACTTGACCTTCTTTATATTTTCCATGTGCATGACTTTTATCAATTAAAGTTTCAGTCCTCTCGGAGGCTATTTCATTGTTTGTGTAATTCCTTGTTTAGCTTATACGCCCAATTACCACCTTTATGAAATAAGCGAATTTTGCAAGTCGAAATCATGTCCAAGTTAAGAAACAATTCGTTCTATGGTGGAAACTGTAGTTATAACGTCCGTTTTAATAAACTTGACTTAATAAGGAAGAGTTTGGTGAGGGAAGTAGAACCGAGAGAGTCGACTTGGACTGATGTTTTTATACTGAGAAGGTCACCAGTCTCAAGCAGCGTTGCATTAGATGGGAGTTCATGTGATCCCATCTTATAGTAGCTGTTAAAAATGTTTTAAAAAACTCACAACCTTGATCATTATTTTAGACTTTATAAGTGTATTCCATTTCAGCGTCAGTTTATAAAATTTGAAAATTTTATATTAGATAGTATATGATCAAATCAACTTATCTCTAATGCGGCTGTAGAATATTCTAGATTGGCACCATACAATTTTAATTTTCACGGTCCGAAATTTGATAAAATTTAAAATGATAAGAAAACGAGTGTATGCATCGAGGGTTCTTAAAATACTGGATTTTTGTCGATATGAAAAGGAAAACAAGAGTCAGATTTCATTAGCGTGTCTTCTTTGTTATTTTTTTATGTTTCTGCATGTCGGTCTTTAGAAAATTCTGCAAAATTTGTTCAAGTAAGAAAGAAGTGTATAACGTTCCAGCGAGATTTTAAAAAATTTGAAAATTTTAATCAATATAAAGTTGAGAAAATTTTATGCAATTTGTAGCTGAAAAATTCTTAAAAAGTATCATAATAAAATACATAATAGAAAGAAAAAAGCCCCCCCCCCCTCCTTCTCTTACCAAACCCATTACGAGCAGGTCATTTCAATTTTTAATGTCATTTTGAATATTCAAGACGTCACCTATTGTTAAATAAATGGCAATTTAATTTTCTAAATTTATGAAATCAAAAAACTTATATAATGCATTTAGTCAATGTCGCCAGATGACAGAAGTGTTGCTCACGTAACGGAACAAAAATTCCAGTTTAAGCTTGGATTGATTCAAGATTTTGGTTTCTAGGTGTTGCATACATATGTTAGCTATTACAGGTTAAATTAAAGATCCCATTACTCCTCCTGAGGATTGTCTATAGAATTGGTTGTCGAAAGAGAAGTAAGTGTTATTGAGCCAGCTCTCTATCAAAGGTATAAGCTCGGAAGGGAAATTTGTGTAAGTTTAATAATATCAATTGTATTAGCGATTAGTACTATCGCAAAGAGAGTTTGTTGCAAGCTAGCATGCTTTCTCGCCAATGAACTGAATTTTTTTCAGAAAATACTGGCACTTACGTCCAAAACTCTTTTAACTTTATCAAAAAGATGCAACAGATTCACATTCAACCCGAAGACATCATAGTAAGTTTCGATAGAGTATCAATAATACTCAATTCTCTTGCAACAACCAATTCTATGAACAAACCTCAGGAGCAGCAATGGGATTTCCAATTTCACCTGTAATAGCCAACGTCTTTATGGAACATATAGAAAATAAAATCTTTAATCAATCCAAGCTTAAACCAGAATTTTTGTTCCGTTACGTGAAAGACACTCTTTTCATCTGGCGTAATAGTCTGAATGAATAAAATAATTGTCTTGATTTCATAAATCAATTACATCCTAATATCCAGTGCACCATGGAAATTAAACAAAACGGAAAATTGCCCTTCTTGGACGTCATGCCTACTCTCCCAAACACCCATCTCAAAAACAATCGATCATGAACTCCCTTGTATACAGGGCTGCTAGCATAACAGATAAAGATAATTAACAAAAGGCATTGCAAAATGTTAAACAAATCCTAATGCATAATGGTCACTTAATCAAACAAATTGATACAGCAAGAAAAAAATACACCCAAAAAAATAATTTAAGACAACCTACTAAAGAAAGAGAGAGAGAAACGACCACTGTCTTACCCTCCATCCAAGGCGTCACAGAACAAATAGGAATAATTTTCAACCAGCACAACATCCAAACCATATTGAAACAACCGGATAAAATAGGACAACTTGTAAACAACCCTGAAGACAAAAAGGCACCTCTCAGCGATCCAGGAATATGTAAAATCCCTTGTTCTTGTGGCAAAGTCTATGTTGGAGAACCCGAAAGAGCGGTGAGACAACGTATGAAGGAACATGAGAGAAGGTCAGGCAAAAATATTTTCCGTAATCAGCACTAGGTGATCATCATATCGAAACCGGACATAAGATTTTATTTAATAAAACAACTGTCATCGAAAAAACTCACAATACTTTTCCAACAGAACTTAGAGAAGTAATAGAAATGTAAAAACACCTCACTAACATCAATAAAATCACCGGTTATAACACCAATCCGATTTGGCCTTTTGTCCTCATGGATTTTTTAAATAAGGCTTGAGTGGCCAACTAGGTGCGTCCTGTCTCCATGGAGGGGCGCTCTGGCCAATGACAGGCATCGTAGTAAATATACATAAGAACAACATAACCTGATATCTCAGTTTTAGGTCAGCCCTGAAGAAGTGAACTGCAATGTTCAAATTTTGACTATTTAATCATTCTTTTCAAAATAAAATGTAAAAATGTCTAGCATAATGCAAACAATGTCAACATGTTTCTAACAGAGAAACTAAATAATTGCACAAATTTATTTGTGTCATTGATTTAACAAACTGACGATTTGCCGGTGTTTTAAAGGAAATTAATGAAATGGACCTTCTTTATATAAGCAAAAACCTTTTTTTAACTATTATATAAAAGAATATAATATGATACTTTTTGGTTTATTTATCTGATTTGTATTTAAATCCTCGCTTATATAAAGAATATATCCTGAATGTTTTTTTGTAAGCCAAATCGTCACAGAAAACCTAAATTTAAATCTTGTTGCACGTAATATTTTCCGACTTTAGAGTTGGAATGCTATTTAGTGAAAGTTTTCTATCAAAGGAATAAAATCTGTCTTCTGCTATGTTCTTCGATGCGTTGGTAAAGCGGAAAAATATAAGTGAATGCGAGCTACAAACCAGCACACCAGTTTTAAAAGAACTTAGAACGCTTAGTTAATTTTTATTGAAAAAATGATTTTACTTATCGAAGACGAATTAAAAAAATATTTTCTGCAAAAGAAAACACAGAGCTTAACACAAGAACTATCTTTTGCTTTGTAACAAAATGTAGCATAGGAATTGAATTAATATCAAGGTTGAAGCGTTAATAAGATTTCTAATACGATAAATAAGCAACATCTATAATTAATTTCCGATTCAAATTGAGTTTATATAATAATAATTAAAAACAATATTAATATAAAAGTATATTTAAAATTTTAATTTGAAAAATAGTTTCATGAATAAAATGTCGGGACGGCAATTGCTATCTCGAAACTTTAAAACTATGGTGAACATCATAGTGTATATGGCGATTTTTCGACTGTGTGTCATATGCGTTATTTTCAATCACAACAATATATGTTTATCCACTCGCGATAATTGCAATTATTTTTTAAATTAAATTTTAATAATTACAATAGTTTTAAAAATTTTCTCTTCTTATCTCTAAACCGATTTCCTTCATAGTTCCATATTCTTCGCTTTCCTGTCAACTAAAATCGATGTAAACTTTATTTTTTTGTTTTTTCTGTGATGTTGGCGGCCACGGTAATTTGTTTTTAAAAAATGGTCTTTTCTGCTGTTTTAAGAACAATACGTGATAAAAAATTTTTGTGGCAATTAAATTTTTTGAAAAAAATCATCTTACCTCGCCAAATACTTTAGCTCTCATGAAAATTAAAAGTGTCTTTGCTATTTAAGTGGAATAAACGCTATAAAAGTTCTGACTAAAACTTGTATTTTTCTAACAGAAAATTTGAATTTTAAATACTTATAGCATTTGTTATAATTAATTAGCAGCGCGTAGAACTTTGTTTAAAATTATTTGTACGGATGTTACCACGGATTTTTAAAAGAAAAAGCGATTATAAACTTTCATTTTTGCAAAAAAAGACGATTTTCATCTGGTTTTTGCAATAAACATATTGTACGTAGGTTTTTGGAAAAATAATAAATAATATTCTAATTAGTCGACACAAACAATGTAAACCTTTTTTTAAAGATCTTGAGCACACTATGTCAGATATTACAGCGAAATACAACCCAGGTTCTAAAAACAAAGTAATTTAAAATTTTTGCATTTTATCCACCTCTTAATCGGAAGTGACAAGCCGAAGAAACGTGTTAAGAAAATTTTGCGATTTAAAATTCATTGTTGAAAACAAGAAACCAATTAGGAATTAAGACCCAAATTTTTTATGACGTCGAAACAATCCAAATGTTTTGAAGGAAAAATTTTTGTGATGCTAATTTTTTCTAGCCTTGTAAAATTAGTTTTCAAAAATTGGTTTCTACATAGTTGTAGATTTCTTTTTCAAAATAGTTAGCTCCTAAGTATTTATTAAAATCTAATCATTTTAGCGATAAGAATATAATCTGAAAAAATATCATACATTTTTGTCACATAGCTACTTCGAGACACCGTTTAATTTTTTATAAATCAGCTTCTCTTAAAGTACCTAAAATTCTTTTCTTAACCTAATTTATACTAAGTAAATATATGGATATTTTAGAAAAACACGCTTGACGCCTTTTATGAGATCACGATCAAGATACCCGAGTATTCAACAAAATAAGACCAGCTTATAAATGAGAGGCTCTTTTAAAAAAATTCCTAATTAAAAAATTAATCCCTTTTCTCCCTGAGTGCCAAAATGGGAAACGTTTACACTTTAGCATTTATCCTGATGCTCATCTTTAATTTTATTGGTAAATATATTACTATGCTCTACTCATTTAAGTAAAAAACTTTTTTATAAATTTCATATGGTATGGACAATATGGTCATTAATTCTTTCGTATTTGAATTAAAAATGTCTTAAATACACATAAATAATTTTAAATCTGTATAGGAATTATTAGGTTACTGATACATTTCGCATTTATAAAAATCAATAAAAATTCCTTTTAAAAATTGTATAGAAAATCATTTCATTATTAGCCAGACGATGTGCTTTTTTAGTTCTAGAAATTAAAGGAAAACATGTTTAATACTATTATTGTGACACTGAAGTTTTATTAAGCCAAAAAAGCATAATATTTTTTATTTGTGCCAACAACTTTGCTCTATCTATGGAAATTTTCTAAAGAACAAATATAATAAATATAATTCTCGCAAGAATTATATCTTGACAAAACAAATTCTTATCTAACAACACTTCTAATTTATTTGAAGGGAGTGTTTTTTACTGGAAGCTTCTAATGTGTCCCCTGAGGGTTTACATTTTTCTTGCACCTTCTTCCCTATTCCCTAACACACCTCCCACACACTCTTGGTTGTGGGAGGGGAACCTACAGTTTAAGGTGGGTTCCGAACCACCAAGAGCAACAGCCTTAAGTACTTAGAGAACCTTTTTCTCTAGAGGTACCGGTCCCACGACTTTCGGGAGATGAACAACTCCCTTGCTAGGCTAGTGTTCACCGGGAATCGAAATTTTAAATTTGTAAAAAAAATATAAAATTCAAATTTTTGACTTGCACAAGAAATAATAAAAAAATCTCTTTTTGTGTAGTTCTTTATTCTTAAAAAACTACATGAAAAATGAAAACAATACATTTTTGGACTAAAAGCTCAACCAATTAAAAGCTGATGACACAGAAGTTGTTCACCCAAGAAGCACGTAATAATTTGTTATAAATAATTTTTATATAGAACAAATAGATTCTGTTTAAATTGTAAAAAAATAAGAAGGGTAAATTTTTGGAAATCGACATAAGAGACAAGAAAATTACAAAAGCTTCTTTGAGGCTTTTCTTCTACAAGCTTCTTCTTCAAACGAAAAATCTCTAAAAATTTGAAATGCACTTTTGTTATTATAGAAATATATTGAAAACAAAAAAACTGAATTTTTGGGAAAAGGGCACACGCTAGAATAACATATACAACATATTTAATAATATATTAGAAAACACTCTTTTGTTTCGAATCGGATGCGCACCTTCTTTAATTATCAAAAACAGACAAACGACATAATCGAGTGCGAAGCACGAGATGCGTGATGGGAATGTGTTGATTAAAACCCAAGGAGCTTTAACAAAAGAAAATTTACAATGAACAAATTACAGCTTCTTTCTGTTTAAACAAAAAATAGGCGTTCTTTAAAAAAACCTTTGTTAATTAATTTTTTTAGAGCTTGTGTCGATAGTCTTAAACTTTAATTTTTTATTCCTGATTTTATTTATTATGAATAAGACCTAAACTGCGTCTTTCTTACAAAAACAACCCAGAAGAATTTTGTGCCTTTTTATCTGTTAACAACTTGTTTTTCAAGTTTAATATTATATTTTTAGCAATCAAAAAAAATACGTATACCATGAAAAAGTGACCCAGAAAAAATTAACAGATATTTTTTGTCTGCATAGTTTTTTTAAATCAATCTTTTTTCGGATGGCGGAATGGAATTTTTTTTATTATTTTTTTACGAACAGAATTTAAAAAGTTCTCTGCAAAAATAGGGCAAATACAAACACCGAGCGCGTGGCACGTAGTTTTGCATTAAAAATGCGGTAAAAATAATTTTAAAAGAATTTGATAAAATGCAAGCTGTATCTTTTATTAAGTTTTTGGTACAGCAGAATTATTTTTCTTAAGTAGGGTTATTTATACGTTGATGCGTGCGACTTTTGTCAATTTTTAGCGCTATTGTATATTTTTTAACGGTGTTATTTCAGGGTAAAAAAATGAGCAAGATTTTAATATAAGAGTAGGAACAGAATAGTATTGAGCATTTAAAAAAATTTTAATTTAGGCTGCGTCTATTCGCCCCGAGAAATTCGGCAAGCTGGAAAAGGGGTTAAAACAATTGTCCTGAAAATTTTCGACGAAGAAATATTATAACAATTTGAATTATTTCTTTGCAGAAAAATTTCGATTATTTAACAAAAATATTCATAGAATGGGGAATTGTAAATTTATCACGTAACACAATAATTTTACATAATTTTGATTTTATTACCTGTTGGGCGCTATACAATTTTATTTTTAAGTGCTTAATAATTTAAATTTGGTTTTAAACTAGTCATAAGTTATTAAAAAGCCATTTCTATAAATATCAATGAGTTCGACCACTTTCAGTTTAAATACGATCGGTTAAATTCGCTGGTTTTCATTAACTTGTCAAGTTTTGAAACCTTCTGAGTTAGAAATAACGATTCTTACGAAGATGTTTATCTGCAGTCCATAGTCCGCAGTCTGTTGTCTGTAGTATCATTGGCTAAAGCTTAAAGAACTAACGGTTTTGCATATTCAAATAAACTGAGTTACTCTTGCACATTTTTTTTTAATTAAAAAAAATCTAATCCTATGTTTCATCTTACAGAGTTAACTTTACAGTTCGACTGTTTACCTAATGGTAAACCTATTAGTGGCGTTCCACGTGACGAAACATCTTCTTCTTCTTCTGAGAGACAACAATGTCCTGTCGGGCAAATTCTTCGTGTAAGATCTAGGTCTCCTCCTGCCAGGAACAGTTCTTCCCCAAACAGGCTTACTTTTTCTGATAGAAGCGAATATGATCTCGGCCCACATCAATTTATTCGGATCACTTCCACTAAATATCCGCACCGGGAATACGAGCTTCGAAGATACACTTTTCCTGCGGATAAGCGAATTAAATTGATCGTTGGACGGAGCTTCAGGCCAATACCAACAGAAGAACAAATTGTATTATCATCAATTGATGGTGACGTCTTTGCTGTATTGAAAAGTAGTAATATTCTTGCTGGAATAAATAGACATGATCCTCAAATGAAAAATACAAGGCGGATTAAAATAAATATGGAAAGCGGCAAGATTACCCCATTAACCAGAGAAGAAATTGTGGAAGTTCCAGTTGGCCCTGCACGACCAATCTCAATGCATTTTAGAGCAGAGCTTATAAATAAGAGTGATTGACAAGTTACTAATTGAAAAAGAAGCTAGTTATCGTTACCATTAATCCTATTTGTACTAAGGGTCACTACACAGTCGCTCAAGTCACTTTTAGTAGCTTTTTAAATAAAAGGATGACTTTTGTCTCTTCTTTTAATAAAATAAAACAAAAAGATTGTGTGTGCTTCTGAGCAATTTGTTGAGAAAACTTGTTTGAATAATATTATTTTGCATAGATATACTGTAAATAGATCTTTGTGAAATAGTAAAAGAAATAAACCCTTCTCAATGGTTATACCTAATTTTTCAGTTTTCGTGTGAACGCAAAGAAGATTTTGAAAAATTGAGTGCGTGGAAACGGAAAGAATAAGCGTCAGAGTAGAAGTGAAATAAAATTATTCCGCGGAAAAACCATAGCCTTTTAAAACCTAATGTGCCGTTTTGATATTGTGATTTTAAAGCAACTCGTTTTCTGCTTCTATTAGATTTTGAGTTAAAAATTCAACTAACTGTTTACAAGATAAACCCTTTTGTTAAAATTTTTTTTTGTGAAGATTCATCGCTTTGATTTAAAACTTATTTTCCCTTTTTGGAAAATTCGTCTTTTTTTGTAAAAGATTTATCTTTTTAGCATAAAGTTTAACTATACCAGTTAAAGATTCATTATTTTAGTTAAAAATTCATTATTTTAGTTAAAAATTCATAATTTTGGTTAAAAATTAATTTTTTAACTGCAAATTTAGTTCTTCCATCTTTAGTTGAAAATTGATTAAAATTGCAGCTAAAAAAATTACTTTTAGTTAACTTTTAAATTAAGATAAGTTATGTCATTAATTGTAATTAAACAAACAATTCTTTTTGTTAATTTGAATTAACGTTTACATCAGTTTAATTAAGAATTTATCAAAAAGCAAGAAATCTCAGAAAAAACCGCTTTTCAAATAACAGCTTTTTAAAAGATAAGGTGACGTTCAATCTGCCCAAATTAAAATTTATTTGCTGGCAGATTTAAAAAATATGTAGCACAGACCAAGGTCTTTTGAAAAAAATCATCATTTCGAAATCTTGCGTTGACCTTGTCGCTAAATTTAATTAATGTTTCTTAACATTGGTAAACCTTATTAAATTAGTCGCAAATTACTTTCTTTAAATATAAGTCAAGGGCATAAATAAATATAACGTGATAATTAATTTTTTCTATATAATTTTATACTCTGAAATAGAAGTTTTCGCAACAAAAAAAACTATAAGATTCTTTGCCTACCTCAAAAATGTTTTGCAAATGTTACGCGCTCCGCCTCGGTGAATAATAATTCTAATGGCAAAAATATTTTTCAAAAATTTTCATCCGTTTTTAATATAAATATTTTTCATACTGATCCTCAAATCCCAAATCCTTAAATTACGCAATTTGCGTAATTTAAGTATGTATTTAAATTCGCAGAAGGCGTGGAAATGAAGGCATTCACAAAATTCATAAAGTTCGACGAATTCAAAAAATTTGTGCAATTCGATATCAGCGGTTGTGTGCTCTTGAAATTATAAAACATTCTTTAATTGAATTGAAAAACTATGCTTGAGGTTTTTTAGGATCGCTAATAACGTATCCGACATAAAAATTCCACAATTTTAAATAGCGGATAGAAAACGGTGGCCGTGTTTTATTTATTTTTAAAGAAAGTGCTTCAACTAAATTGAAAACCCATATTTAAGGATTTTTGGGATCGCTGATAACGAATCCGATATCAGAATTGTAAAATTCTAAATAATGGATTGAAAATGGCCGCCGTATACTCTTGATTTTAAAAAAATGCTTAAGTTGAATTGAAAAACCATACTCTGGGGTCCTTGGGATCGTTAATAATGAATTGGATATTGGAACCTCAATATTGTGCTCATCCAAAATCTACTTTGTGTAATCTAAAAACTTCTAAAAGTCTAGACATTTTTACTCTCGTTTATGTAACAGATTGGTTCGAGATGCTTGCATAAAACAGAATTAGAACGATCTTTGTAATCTTTAGGATTATTATTTGAGATTTTTTTAGAATAATTGAGTTAATCATTGCCTTAAAATTTTGGTGTATTGTGCATACGCATACACCACAATTTTTTAGATCCAGAAGTATTTTATTATCATTTGAAATTATTCGAAATAATGTAATCGGATTCGATATCAGCTACCACAAATACAACCAACTTGAATCTGCTATTTTAGATTTAAAATTTCTCCTGTTAGTTTTTGAGAAATTTACAGGGAAAAAATATATTTTAGACGCCATGTTGAATCCACTATATTCAATTTGTTTGAATGCTGTATTACTTTTGAAAGTACTCATCAAGTAAATCAATTAACGCTTTTTTTCGTTTGGATTGGTCAAACCAAATTTTTCAGATGCTAGTGATCTGGCTCTAAGAGTGATAATTAGAAAAGAAACAAAAAAATTTTCTGCTGATGCTTTTTTCCAGCGCACTTTGGTACCCGGCAGCCAATAACTCGTTCGAGGTGCAGGTCTTCCCGCGAAAGGCAAACCCCACCAACTACCAATCTTACTTCTTCTGACGGAAATGAATATGATCTGCGCCACCTTCAATTGATTCGGCTAACTTCCTCTAAATATCCGTTCCGGACATACGACCTTCGAAGGTACACTTTTCCGGTGGTAAAACGATTTAAATTACTCAGAACAGGATTTTCGGTCCGTGCCCATGGAAGAACAAATTGTACTATCATCAAGCAATGGTGACATTTTTGGTTCATTAGGTAGTAGTATTGATCTTTCTGGCTTATATAAATATGACCTTCGCACTAAGTGTAAAAGACGTGTAAAAATCAACATTGAAAGCAGCGCGTATGTCCCGTTTACCAAAGAAGAAATAAAAGAATTTCCAGTAGGCTTCCGAATGTCATATTTAAAGTATTTTTAAATAGAACCTGTACAGAACAGTGATGAATAAGTTACTCATTTGTAAAGGAGCTAGTAGCGTTCTCATTTCAAAATGTGAATTTTCTTTAGTTATTCTGGTATGTAAATATATGTGACCGTCTGCCAAGAAAGGGGCCTAACGTGTAAAAAAATAAATTTTTATTTTCTCACGCCAATCGATAGTTTCCAATTTACTCTTTAATTTCCAATAAGCAGAATTTTTGAAAGATAATGACTTCTCTTGTTATTGTGCTACAAGCATGTTCATAATAAACGTACACGGAAACGAAACAAGAGCTTGGTGAAAACAAGCCCCACCACTCACCACTATTGGATAAAGCCCAGGCGGACCGATACAAGTGGAGCTCACGGCAACGGCGCCTTTTAATGCAGTGTAAAGTGGAGGGGGTGCTGTTTCTAGAAGCAGCCTCACTACTCAAATTCTAACTTGCGGACCTGCTA
>JAAAKG020134161.1:0-13931 GCA_010014905.2 Druon quercuslanigerum | reverse complement strand
ATACTTTTTTAACTCCCCTCTTCAGCCTCTCCCTTACCTTTCGAAAACTATTAATTATCTTCCACACGACTCCTTCTGTCATAACATTTCTTAACTCTTACTCATTATCCTAAACTCTTTTCTCATTTCTGCGTACTCCTCCCTTTCCCGAATGCTTTCCTTCCACTTCCTGTACTTATTTTTTAACCTTTCTCGGCATCATTTCACATTCCCTATCCCTCCACGGCTTCACCATTCCTTTCTTTTTCTTTCTAAATACCTTCTTTTACACACACCCTATTACTTTATTTTTTAGATCCTCTAATGTCTCTTGGACCGACTCCCCCTTAAAGCTTACGTTTCCCAACTGCTCTTGATACTTTTCTATTGCTTCTCTCGTACATGACAACCTCTTCTCTAACAATCGTTCTTCTTCACCCTACCTTCTGCCAACCTCCCCCTTTATCCACAAACTTAGTGGCTGATGGGCCGATCACTTAATCCATCACAGATACCCTCATCTTACTAACACACGTGTATTCTCCCTCTTTGTCCCCTCTTACCATGCCATTTGCCAGAACCCGTTCTCTATCCTCCGTCCAGTTTTTTTTAGAATCTCCCCCTCTTTATTTATTAACTTATCCTTCGATTTTCTGTCGAAGCTTTCCTCTTCCTGAGACCCCCCCCCCCCTATTCTAACATTATAGTCCCTCCCACGAGTACCACCATTCTCTTATCTCATATAATTTCCCCACTAGCCCTTCCTTTCGTCTTTACTCTGACCACCTCCAGTAGCCTCCAACCCACGTCTATATCAATCCGACCACATCAAAATCATGGATATACCTCCAGAAATTCTCATCTTTCTTTTTCACCCCTGCTACGTTCTTGTACAGTACCTTTAACACTCCTCCGCCCTGCTTTACTCCCCCCCCCCTACTTGCCACGAAACAAATTTATCTGAAAATACTTCAAAACCTCCTTTTCCTCATCCCATACCCACATTTTCTCCTCTATTTTTATTTTCCAATGGCCTACGTTCACCGTTCTCTCTTTACTCCTCTCCTTCCTAACCCTGTGATTTAGCATTGTCTGCACATCCCTTACCTTCCTCGTCAAGTCTTCCTCGTCTGTAGCTTTAATCCTCTTATCGCAATATTATTTCTCCTTTCTGCCTTTTCTTTTCTTTCCATCCTTAACTCAATTACGCTTATCCTTTCCCTATCCGCTCTCGCCTCCTTTTCATTCCTACGCTCTCTCACTTTCTCTTCTATCATGTTCTCCACCCTCTCCCAAATACCACGAGAGTCTCATTTTCTGTCTTCCCCTGCCATATTTGGGGGGGGGGGGTGATATAAGTGTCCGCAGGCTCTTTTCAAACAGACTCTCTAGCGCGGTTATCTCCAGACTGTCTTTTCTGTCACTTCTCCTCTTCGACAGATCCTGCCCTCAACTAGCCCTAGACGCTCTCTCCTTTGCTTTGGCGTTTCCTTCGCTCCGGTCTTTCCCTCTCTCTGACGTGCCACTCGATACCGATCCACGCCCAGGTGGCCTCCACGCCGTAGCCTGATGGAAATTTCGTCCTCGTCCACCCACAATTGCAAATTATTAAAAATTTGCGCAATACTATTTTAAAAAATGTTATCAAGCCACCCTTGACCACAATGAAAAACGAAACTCCTGGCCATAAAAAAAGTACCCAGCTCCCTTGCCAAACTAACCTAAATATCCCAAAATAGATAAATTCCACCCCACAACTACCATGAAAATTAATTTTTTACTCTTTAATTTACCCTTACAAGTCTGCTCACCTCCTAGGCTTCCACACTCATACTCTACTTACAACTTCCACACAAAATCCGCAAAAACTTCCCACTAAATGTCATTGCACACTTTTTTCTACCACCACCAATATGCAAGTCCTTTGGTTTCATTGCATGTATACCATTTGAACCAAAATCGATACGGACTGAAGTTACGTCTGTATCATGTATTTGATCCCGTCGTAAATGTGGCCAGATAATCTCCGTGATAAAACCCATATTGCCATTAACTAAACCTTTTGCCACGTCAATATTTGATCTTAATATAAATTTAGCTCCCAGGAATATTTCTAATATTTTAGGAAGACCTCCTGTTTTATTGATATCATCAGGTATGACAGAGTCCTGGTCTTTATGACCTTAATTTCGTATATCATCAATGAGTTTATCTTGTGCCTTTATTGTATGAATAACCGCTCCTTTATTCTCAAAATACTAGAGAACCCTTTCATTATGTTTAGCAACATTTTCATTATTTGCATAGATTCTTACTTCTCTCTTAATTGGGAATTCATTTGTAGCATCAGTTGAATCTTTGCCATTAAGTATATCAAGATGCTTAGATGTCAATTTTCCCACGCTTAGGGCCTTAAGAACATCTATAAATTTCGCGTCTCCTTTTTAACGCATGTTTTGTTTAAGTTGAACCCGCTGGAACTGCCGCCACAAATCTGTAGATGACTTCATATGTACTGGTGGTTGAAAAAACTTGATGTCCTCGAAGGGTGGTAACTGCATCAAATCCCGGAATAGTGAAACAATTATGCCTCCAAAAAAAGGGTTTGAACTTTTTAGCTGCTGCAAACGAGATTAGATCATGCAAATCATCTCGTGAGGTACCATAGAAATTTCATCTATGAAAAAAAGCTCAGCGTTTTGCCATAATTGACTCATTACTTTAAGATAGTTACCAGTTTAAAGCGGTATATTAAGAATAATTCTATCTTTTTGAACTGTTCATTTCAGCAGATGGTGTAATGTAGACCCACCGACCAATCGTGCTGCAACTTTAGTGAGAGCTCCAACTTTCACTACGGATTTTCCATAACATCGGTTGATTTAGTTCTTCAACAAATTGAATAGAAACGTTTTCCGGTGCCTGCTGCACCAGTTACGAAAATTCTTCCTCGTTTTTTGTCTCCATTAAGTTGGTTCTTATTACTCTCTCTAATAAGCCAGTAGCATGTCCACTTTTGTCGAATTGCAATACTCTATAACACTGTTCTGGCGTTCTAGTGTTAAGGAAAATACAACTTTGCGAACTATCCCGTAATGGAATATGACATAGTCGATACGCACATTCAGCAGCTGATACTTGTCGTTCATAAAGAATCTTCATACAAATCTTGAACAGCTTACGTGAGATATTGTACTACTTCAGGTTCTCCTTTTAATAAGTACATTGCTATATAATACGCTATCTTTGCGTTTGTTCAGCACATCTGAATGTCAATGTTACCTGTCCATAGTCTCAATAACTGTGGGTGGTAATAATTTACCCAAGTATCTTCCTTTCGACGCTTAAGTAAACAAATTCTCCCTCCATTATGAATAAAGTCGTGAAGAATGAGACAGCATTCGAGCCTCATCACAGTCTTTCCACGGAAATTTGAATTGATCAAGAAGAAGTTTTCCTTCCTCTGTATCAAATGCTGGATTATCTGCCATCCAAAATACCATATGAAGGTGTGGACTACCAAGATTCTGAAATTAAATGCGCCACCTATGATCTTTCGCTTTTCCATTAAAAACTTCATTCATATTTTTAATATATATGATTAGAGCATTTACTCTAACAATAAATTGTCAGCTTAAAATTACTTATTATTTTTCTATAAGCTGTTGTGCCTCATAATTATCAAGCATACTTGGATCTACACGGAGCTTACAATCAGCTAGTAACAAATCCTTTCGTTGATCTAACCGGTTGAGATCATTTGAGCTAAAGGTTATAAAATATGTTGAAGGTCCTAAACATCTAATTTGGACTACAAGCTCATTTAAGGCTCATCTTCAATAAGCTGCAGAATCTCTCAAATTCTTCACATAAAGGTGGACGCCTTCGACTGATCCATCTTGGTTAAAAATTTTTCCCACACGCTGACATAATAGTTTTAACTCGATAATACTCGAAGAACGATAAGGCATAAAAGAAATAATCGCAACGTTGAAATTTTGTATTCCTTCTTAAAATTCTATACTGAAAGTAAGCTAGGGGTGTTATTTTTACGGGCCTTGGTCCTTTAAGTCCATTTTTTTCGTATGGAAACAAAAAGTACCACGCAAATTATTCTGATTTTAGTTCATGAACCACAATCACGAAATCATCAGTTGTCTTGCGGGTAATTTCATAAAGGTTCCGTGAAACCTGTAATTTCTCTTTGACATTGGGCTACATAACATCAATATGTGCCATCACTGACATCTGCAAGAAATTATTTAATGTGTCAGTTCCTGTAGAGAAGCAATTTTTTGGGTAGCTACTTTCTCAGTGTTCTGTCTTTTTTGGGTTTCTGGCTCCGCAGGCGTAATCAAGTATGAACTAAACATTTTTTCTACCTGTTCTACGTTTACAAATTCTCACGAGATTGTCTAAATTATCGCATTCAATAATACAAGCTCTTCCATTGTGCTTTGATTTGGCACCCTTTGGGCCATATGAATGTGAGTCACTGAAGTAATATTTATACTCATAACAAACTGCTTCAAATGATCATCCTTCTGATATTCGTATACCTGCATTATGATTCCTGAAAAATGCTTCGAAACCTTCCCGACATGATCGTCCAAAGTTTGCTTTGATAACAATCTTTGATAACATTGAAATCTCGTACGAGCACATATCCATCGTCTTGAATAGGATGATCCGTGAAATTTCTATCCATTTGGAACCTTATATTACTGTATATTTAATAGCCTGTTATCACATTTAAATTGAGGACATTTTTTGAGCAAGTTGTAGTGAAAGAGTACAAGCCCTTAAAATGTTTGCCAATACCATCGCACAACACTGTACACCGGCAAACCCTGATGTGAATATGTCATTATTAGCTTGATGCCATGAAGCACGTACAATTCTTGAGAAATCGTTGATTCTCATGTAAGCACTAGCATGAGTGAGGATTTGATGCTTCTATAATAATACGAGAAACGTCCATAACGAGTGCCGTTTTCGAGAACTGCGACATAAGCTCAAGCGGGGGCGGATAGTCTTTTAGCTCTGCAGCGAGTTACTGCTGCGCACTTAATCCGAACACGATTATCAGCTACGGCATCCAAGGAAGGCAGCAGGTGCATATATTACCATCCGACTGCTGTGAAATATACTTATTTTTCTGCTGCTTCGATGACGACTATTTAATTTTCCTTGTAATTGCAATTAAAGTTTTAGGTTTTACTTTAAGAATGTTTGAATTCTTCATATTTTCACATTGTATGTGAAATTTTTTTCCAAATATCTTGTTTAAAATTTTTTGGATGATTTTCGAGGTAATTATTACCATCTGATGAGTCCCGTATCATTATTTTTCGTTAATTTCGAGTGGGAAATTTGCGCGCTGCTGCCTTTGTTGCATATTGGGTAGCCGCTTCTCAGGCTCCCTATCCGAAAAATTGATAAACCGTTCACTCTGATGATCCTGGTCAGGATAATGGGACAAAGTTGTTACATTATTGTATCGTCATGGGTCCATCATGAGTGTGCAAAGTTTCTATTTAATCTGACGTTATAAAATAAATGAAAAGAACGTTCAAAGATTCCGTTACATAGATACATACATGCAGGTTAAACTAATAGAAGCGTATTAACAAATGTAAAATCAATGAACAGTTAAACGGAGATATGATTACGCTTACAATACAAAGTTCACTTCCAGAAGGTTCCTGCGTCCATTGGGGGTGAGATGAATCCTCAAGGTTTGAAGAAGAACAGTCTTCCAAGTCCTCTTCAAGCCCTGATAGCCGTGCCCATTCCTTCTTCGACGCAGTCCAACGATGGTAATTTCTTTATAAGGCTGTCAAATCCGTTGCGGTATTTCACGAACTAGTACGTGGTTGGGATTTTTTTCAAAAATCCCTCACTTCTGTAATTGATAGAGGCAAAGCTGATGGTCTCTTTCTGAATTACTTACGAATTTGGTACAATAGACAAGATCCTAGGGTACCGGGAGTAAAACCATGAGAAGTACCTGGTAAAAAGTCGCGACTTGTTCAGTATTTAATGCGGTCCCTCCTTGCTTTATTTACCCACTTTAACACAAATTGTCTTATTTTAAAAAAAAAGGTATATAATTCACTGTCAAAGTATTTAAAATTTAAAACTCTTTCCCGTTTATTTAATCAGCACTCGTGCTACCATTGCAACACAAAAGTCAATAAATATTCACAGTGTTAAAATCGCAAACTCACAAGAATTTCAATGAAATTCTCTTCATACAGAAATCGAACGTTTCTGACGCCAATGTTATATCCGAAATTTCTCAGGTGAATTTCTTCCTCCAGGAATCCATCGTTGATTGGTGGATAGGTCGTCTGGCGGAGTTCTGGATTCTGTACAGTATCGGTTGAATCAATATCAAGAGAATCTGGTAGATTCAAAACAAAAACAACTATTCTGTTTTGGAAAGTTGACATTTAACTGTTTTATTGTCAAATGTAGTTAAAACATTTTACAAGATTTTGATCGGAAGCTAGAATTTAAGTTCTGATTCTCGTGCTATCGGGCGTTACATTCATATTTATATCGTTGGGTAGCACCCCTCTCTAACGATTTTGACGAACAACGGCGAAGTTGCAACGGAAAATTTGATTATTCTGACCAATCATTTACAAGATCTAACGATAGTATGACTCACCATGAGTCCAAAGTCTAGTAAAAAGTACAAACTTAATGGGTACAAAGTTCAAGAATATGTAAACATTTTTCTATAAACATAGGTTCTCAAGTTACAAGATTAGATTTTTCGCAGC
Organism: Druon quercuslanigerum; assembly: GCA_010014905.2. Classification (NCBI taxonomy): domain Eukaryota; kingdom Metazoa; phylum Arthropoda; class Insecta; order Hymenoptera; family Cynipidae; genus Druon; species Druon quercuslanigerum. Next base: position 7,161 of record JAAAKG020134161.1, on the reverse strand, counting down.
CAGTCTAACTGGCACCAACTAATACTCTTTAGTATAAATATTTATGTTACATAAAAAATTAAGTCTTTGTAGATCGTAGAGAGATTTTCTGTTTATTAGTCTTTCCAAAGAAACAAAATACAAAGTCCGCTATCCTGGTTTTAATGTCTATTTGAATTTTCGCGGGCGAAAGCGTCATGCCTGAATTTCATAAATGTCTAAAAGTTCAGAGAATAACGGTTCAGATTCTCAGTAGCAACTACCAGTTACATGTACCGACAGTGACTCCCAATGAAAGTCAACTGGGTGATACAAGTAAAGCAATCTAAAAATTTATTGAGATTTAAAAAATCAGCCATTATTCGCGATAAGTTAAATTAATTCTTAAATAACTTCCAAAAACTACCGGCAGCATCTAATAAATTCCCGGTCAGATTCTCAAACGACGCGACACGACTTGGAGCTTAATACAACGGAAACGGATATCAACACACGCGAGAACACTAAAATAATTTTAAAAAATTAAATATTTTCACGTAAAACGTCACAACTGCAAAAATTAATATTTCTGTGGGCATTAAGAAAACTAAAATTTTCCCGCTTTGCTCAGAGAAGACGCCACACGTTGGGCGCCATTTGTGACAGGTTCTTTGAATGTAAGGGAGAAAATTATTTAACGTCACAAATGGCATCTAACGGGTTAAAAGATCGAAATTTCCTTAAAAATTTGTAAAGAAAGACCTGACCAATGTCAGAAAATGAATTCCCATTAATACGTGAATTTTCCTCCATCGAAAGTTTTACCACAGAGTAGAGAAAAAAGGCAAAATCTGATCTTTTTAATCGACTTAGCAAATGTTAGTGGAAGTGCATGAGAGGAATTAAAAATAAAGACATTCAAAAGAAAGAATCGAAAGAAAGAGAATAAGGTTACTTTGAAGATGCATAACCTAGTCTTTTGAATCGATCAGTTAATAATACACAACAATTATATTAATAGAAATAATTTGTAGTAATGGCAAATAATATTTTTATAATACTGTTTAAAGATGAGTAAATTTTTTTTCCAGAAACAAAATTAAGAAATAAATGTATTATTATTTATGATATTATTGAATTAATAATTTGTTTAAACAATATAAAATATTATAATATAAATACTCCACCGTGTAGGTATGGAATTAAAAGTAACCACGAGAGGTGTGTCTACTGATTTCAGAGCTAAACTTATTCTTTCTTTGGGTACTTCTCCCGATGGAAAATTAGCACATTCAAAAAAAATTCAATAATACTCACTCTCTCGTTTAAATCTAAAATTATTAATTTTTTTATCATTCTCTTCTTACCGGGGTTCGTGGCGGCGATCATTGATCGAGATCAAATAATTCATATTAACTTGGATTAAGAACATTATATTCTTTCTATATATAGCAAAACAATCAAAACTTAAACATATTTATAAATTTCGACAAAGACCTAAATCTACCAAGGATAAAATTGATAATGCCACTTAGGTTGAAATTTATACATTACAATCAATTCTACAGTTAAGCAATCAAGTGAACAATAAATTCAGAAATTATATATTGGAAAAGGAATCGGCAAAGAAAGAGATTAGAAATTAGGGAAGTATTTTTTTACCTTGAGTAATGCTTAATTAAGGAAAATAAACAAACTGCTCTCCCTAATTCTCCTTAATGTTCCGTTCGCTGCAAGAAAATTGCAAGAAAATTGAAAAAAGCATCGTCCTTTCTATATAATCAAGTAAAACTTCCTGGATGACATCGACGCGCCATCTGGCATTGAAATTGTTGGGTCTTGTATCACCTGAGTGGTAAGAGGTATGGCTGAACGAGTAAAAGAGAGTCAACTAGGAAGACATTGAAGAGCCACCTGCCGTCCAGAATTTTAAACTCCGATCAGCCCTATGCAGGTAGGCCTTTTTTGTATTGTTATGCGTAGCAAAAATACTAAAATTCATTAAAAAGTTGATACTTTTTATGAATATAAAAATAAGAACAAAGTTTTCAGTAGCAATTAGAGTATCTGTAATTATTAATCCAAAAAGTATTGATGGATAATGTTCCTTAACTAATAATAATAGCAATAATAATATTTTAACATTAATAGTTAGCCTTATAATGCACTTTTTTATTAATTCATATAGACATTTCCACTCTACAAAAAATATACATATTTATACATGATTTATTCACAATCAGAGTGGAGACTTGAGCAGGAAACCGGGAAAACCCGACAAAAAAACGTAAAATTACTGGAAACTGAATTAATGTTTACTTTATCCGCAGTTGCAAGGGTTGATCTTTGAACAAGAAAATGTCAATTTTCCACCCGAAATAGTTATATTTTCTACCGACAAAGTTTAATTTTTAGTAAAAAAATTGATTTTAAAGAAACTAGTTAAATTTTTAAAAAGATGTGAATTTTAAATTAATATGATAGATCTTCCAACAATAAAATTAGTTTTAAACAAAAGAGTTCAGCTTTTAACCGCAAGTAGTTAGATTTCCAAGACAAAAAGGTAAATTCTTAAAGAAAAATGTAAACAAAATTATATTACAATTTAGAAATTTTTCCTTTTCGAAATACCACTTCTACTCTAAAAACTACTTAAAGCACTCTCTTTTCCTTAATTTCGTAAGAAGGAACTTTTAAGTTAAAACGAATTTTGACTTGGAATTCTTTTAGAAAATTCCCGTCCCATGTCAAAAATCTCTTGTCCCAAGGGAAATTGTCTGATACATTCCTATGCCCGGAACAAAAAAAAAATCCGTGTTGGTTTAGATTCCTCGTCCAACGGTATCTTATAAAGAAATCTTAAATAAATCTTTCTTAGTGATTTCATTTACTTTTCTAAAATCTAAGAAGAATCTATATTTTCCGTTAGGTTTCTTTATCATTACTATTGGATTTCACCAGACGCTATTTGATGCTTCTATAATTTTTTTCTTTAAAAGTCTATCTGCTTCCTCATAAATAAACTCTCTTATTTTGGTGATACATAATAGTATCTTTGTTTAACGGGTTCGTGTCCTTGTACATCTATTTTATGGCTAGTTAAATGTGTCGGTTTTAATTCTGTTACTTGATTAATAATTTTTCTTTTAATACAAGTTTCTAATTGCACCCGTTGTGCTTCATTTAATTCTACTATGCCTTCAGAGATGTCTTCGAAATTTTTTAAATTTTTCTTTCTTTTCAATTTCTAGCGTTAAATATTAGTGTTTATTACCGCATTATTTCTAAATATATGCAAATTGTGATTCTTCTAACCACCAAATCATTTTTTCGTAATCCATTTTCAAACCTATTTTTTCGATCATATCTGTTCTTGTTATTCTGATTGATTTTAATTCATGTACCAATCGAAATAAAGAATATTTTTATACGTGTCCAATTTTAATTGGAATCAAGACTTGGGGCCGATTCTACCAACCTCGATTAAAAATTTAATCCCCGGTTAAAGTTATTTACGCGTTCCACCACTTTTTAACAGCCGATTAACGTGCGTTAACCACCGCTAAATCTAACCGGTCAAGATTGGTCGATTAGAGATATTTAATCGTTTTTTAAACTAAAAAGTGCAGTATTGTTGTGCAAAATGGTGTTTTTGGAAGAGGTTCTGAGATCTCACTTTTTTTCTGCCATCTTACCACCGGTAACGCGAATACAACACGAATAAAACAGAAATATAACATGAACAAAACACACATAAAACTTCACTTTTTTTAGGTTAGTGTGGACACATGCGTGTTGTGATTTCACCTAACCTGAATTTTGCGTGCACAGCCATACTGCTTTGCATACCACTCGACCGACGGGTAGCCAATCACGCGAATGATTTCAAGTAAAATAGGACTTATTTCGAAACTTCTATCTGATTAGCTAACCGCGCCTTTCAAAAATGTGGTGGGACGCGCAAAAGGATAATCGAAGATCAACTATGGTGTCAACTTTAATCAGCTGTCAGTTAACTAATGATTTAACCGAAGTTGGTGGAACCGGCCCTTGGACTATTATTTTCAACCTTTGCCCATTCGCGACCAATAATGTATTATTATTCGGTTTCTTAATTTCGTAATCTAATTCTTTACCTGTCTTGAAAAATTTTTAATGTATATATGAGTGAGTTGCACCGATGGCAACTAGTACTTCAAATTTATGATTTTCAAAATCTATCATGAGGTGGAATGTAGTTTCGTCCGAGTTGTTTGTAGTTATGTCAAGTAATTCTGGCGGTCTTCTGTTTTGTCTGCTATTTTCCGCCTTTAATAGCGAGTGTTTGCACTTCCCTGATTTAAACTATATGAATAATCACGTCGAAAATGGCCTATTTTCCCGCAATTGTAGCATGTAATAGGTTCTCGCGATCTATAATAAAAATTTTAGTTTTCTACATTTGGATACATAAAATCCTGTCGACTTGGATTCACTTCACCGTTTTTATTCTCACTAAAATTTTTTTGAATTAAATTTTTCATATTTTTATTCTGCCCTTTATTATCTTTCATATTCTCTGCCTTGTTATTATCTTCTTCCGCATTATATAAAAGCGCTGGTATTGGCGGATTATTTTTACTTTTTTATGTCTGTGTGTTTCCTAACAGCTGACTAATTGTATTTAATAATTGACCAGTTGGGCTTTTATTTCTGAAACCGTTATTATAATTTTTGTGAAATCGTGGATTTCTTTCAAATCCCGATCTATCTTGATAATTATTGTTATTTTTTAATGTTAAAATAAAAAATCTTCGCTTTCCATTCGGTAATCTTGTTTGGAATTGTTGTTTATTTTGTTTATTTTGATCATAATTTTGTTTGTGATCTCTATTCTGATTCTTGTTTTTAATATTGTTCTAACCCTCATAATTCCTTTTTTTTATTTTTATCATTTTTAATTCCATCTTTGTCTAAAATGCCTTATTATTGACCTCTGAGTTTAGATTTTGCTAATTTGATTTCCCATTCTCGCCCTAAACTTTCTAATTCTGAATAATTTGAAGAAGCGTTTCTCGAAAAGTCTGTCGCAGTTGCCATTCTAAAGCTTGGTCGTGGCATTAGCTTTTCGAATAATTGTTTTATTTCCGTTATGCCAGCATAGATATCTTGATCTTTTTTTATTGCACAATTTTATTTTATTATTTATTATTTTAGAGTACCTTTCGTTTAAATACGCGCCTTTAAACTTCTCGACAAATTGATTTAAATTTTGCCAATTATCTCAATTAACCTGATACCAACTTAATGATTCCTCTTCAAAAACTGCATCTAAATTTTCTAAAATGTCTATCTCATTAATTTTATATCCTCTCTTGAATCTAAATAAATCAATCAACAAATAACTCTGAGTATGCTCAGCATTAGTTTTAAATTTAATGGGCCAATTCGATATCATTTTAAAAGGGGTCTGTATCATTCCGAAAGGAAACAGAGTTGCTGGAATTTCTTGGGAATTATGTAATATTATCTTGTCTCTTTCTCTTTCAGTGTCTACTTCTATCCATTCTACCTTGCAAGTCTGTTTGAAATTGAGGAAAATTTGATTTTCTGACGATTGATTGCCTTTGCACTGGTCTCGGCAACGAGTATTCGACCCCTTGACCGCCGCTTCTATTATTTGTTGTCCTTTTTCTTGCACCTGCTAGTACGTGCCTTTGCTTATTAAAATCTAATTAGGTTTCTTCAAAATGAACCGTATTTTGTATATTTTGAGGCTTATTACTTTCATTGAATAAATTTTGCGTTGCGTTTAAAATTCTATCAATCTTATCATTACAATTATTAATTTCTTTTAAGAGTTCTTTTATTTTCAATTTATCGCTTTTACTCTCAACAAAATTATTAACTCCTCTGCTCCAATCCAGAATGCATTATTACTTTCTAAAAAAGAATCAATTTCAAAGTTTCGATTATTGATTCTCGCCTTTTCTCTTTCCTGCCTTTTTATCTCTATTCGTAGTCTTTCGCGGCCTAATCTTGCTTTTTCTGCTCTTTTTAGATTTATTCTTTCTTTCTAACTTCTCGTTCTAACCGACTCAATTCTATTCGTTTTCTGATTCTATCTTATCCTTTAAATGCTTTTCTTTTATTTTCAATTTCTCTATCTATTCTACTCATTTCTCATTCACTATTTTCTAACTTTCTAATATTTTCGTCTTCTATTCTCCAATTACCTAATGTATTCTCGGCATTTGGGGACAGTATAACAATTTCACGTTTATGTGGGGTACGGTTTTATCTGTTTCAGTTGGCGGTACTTTCTGTCTGCGTTTGTGTCTGTATTATCGTTCTTGGGACTACACCTGTCGCTTGACTTGACCGTGTCGCCCTCCATTATAATTCTCTCCTAACCGTTACCGATTTTAAATTCAAATTGCTTGATAATTCTTCGCTTTTATATCATAACTGCTTAAAAACCGGCACGTTCACTTAAGTAAGCGTCTCGGTTTTTACTACTGGAAGAAGCGCGTAACCAATTTCTGTGACTGACGGCGCTTTCTTTTTTGACTTTGTTTTCTTTTTCTTCAAAATTTTACAATATTTTTTTTGTCTTTTTCTATCTACAAAATCGTTATTCTTGGTTAAGTTTTTGTTTCTTAAACCACTCACTTATCCAATCCTGCTACAAGGAGTACAGATAAGGCATTTTTTCTCAGAGTAGTTTTTTATTTTATTCAAGGTGGCAGAGCTTGCGAACACGTGAAGTATACCAACTATCTATTAACGGACATATATAACACTCTACCCGCACTTTTTCAATCTAAATACATTTCTACCCGTACTTTTTTAAAAAAGAAATATATAAGGACACATTTTTCAAAGAACCATTTCAGCACAAGACTGGCGTTTTGAGGGTGAGGTTTTGGGTCTTAGGACCAGGAATTGGTGTTCTCGCCACTACTAGTCTGAGGCCCGTAGGGCCGTACGGTCGCAGGGTGCTTGTAACTTCGTTACACTAGGTTTTCTTTAAGAAGATCATAGGAAACTTTAGGCCGGTCATTCTAATTCTAAGGTTTTTTTGAATCAACTCTGTAAAAGGATCCACATAGTTGGAATGACGTACACTGAATTGACGATAATAATTACATAATCGAAAGAATTGTTGCAACTGACTTATATTTTGTGGGGTTGGAATTTTTTTAATAATTTCTAGTTGATTAA
>JAAAKG020134159.1:0-13932 GCA_010014905.2 Druon quercuslanigerum | reverse complement strand
AGTATCAGTAATAATAAACGCAGAAAAATTGTACTCAAAATAAAAACTTCCCAAAGTCTGTCTCAAGCTTAATATGCACCTGCACATCTAACAAACTAATTTATTTATCTCAGAATCACAAGAAGTTCTCTCGTGTATTAAAATTCCAAAAATGCATGAGAAATTACACGTTTAAAATAACGTGTAAAAATTCTCGAGAAATTACACGTGTGAATCCACGTGCATTTCTACGTGTGTTCTTATCATACATTTTACTTTGAAATCAACAAAAAATTGAACGTGTCACTCAACGTGGATGTAAGAAAAATTGTACGCACGATTTGGGAAAATCAAAATCAGATAATTAACCTAACCTCTATTCCCAAAGTAGCTTTTTCCCCTCTTCATCGTCATACTTTCATTATCTATAATAATTCTATAATACAAAGGACTTAAAACTTACCTTTTCTCGCTGATTTATGAGAATCTATAGTTATAGTTGTAACTAAAATCCGATCCGCTCCCGAAATCACTCAGAAAACGTGCAAGGCAATTCCAGATCACTCACGCGGTTCGAAGATTCAAGTCGAAACATGACGGCCGGCAAGCAGTGGTGTAACCGCACCATATACCACGTGACCCTACATTGCAGCAACGTATTTAAATCTTTAAGGAACCTTATCCCTACAGTAGCAAAAAGGAAAAAATTTGGTTAAAATTTCGTTTATTGTTTTAAACAGTAATTAAACTTGACAATTTGGATGAAAATTTGATGGATTTGCATATAATGTTTGTCTTCGCGCGGGTGTTCGTACAATCACTTGGACTCAGTACTGCAGGGCAGTACTGTACCAGTACTGCGCCAACGTTCGACAAAACTTACGGGTCGCCAAACCTTAGACTCCATATCCGGCTTCTAGTAAGAAATTGAACTCAGTTCAAAGTTGCTTACGGCCAATACTTACACACCAAACTAGGGCTACACAAAAATCAGTACCACGCCAGCGCTCGGCAAAATTTATAAGTCGGCTTTTAAGCAATACTTTAACTCCATACTGGGGCAGTACTAAAGCAGTACCGCATCGACGCTCAGCAAAACTTCTAACTCGGGTTCTAGCTAGAACTTGTACTCCATACTGGGGCAGTGCTGAAACAGTACCGCGCCAACACACGGAAAAACTCCTCAATTCAGCTTCCAGTCAGCACTTGAATTGAGTACTGGTGCAGTACTGAACCAGTACCGCGCCAACACACGGCAAAACTTCTAAGTCTACTTCTAGCCAACGATTCGATTTCATACTGGAGCAGTACTAAACTAATACTACGACAACGATCGGAAAAACTCCTAAATTCACTTCCAGCCAGCACTTGGATTCAGTACTGGGGCAGTACCGATTCAGTACCGTGCCAACACACGGAAAAACTCCTCAATTCGGCTTCCAGTCAGCACTTGGATTGAGTACTGGTGCAGTACTGAATCAGTACCGTGCCAAAACTCGGAAAAACTTTAAGTCGACTTCTAGCCAACACTTCGATTTCATACTGGAGCAGTACTAAACCAATACCGCGCCAGTGCTCGGCAAAACTCCTTAGGTCAGCTTCCAGCCAGCACTTGGATTCAGTACTGAGGCAGTACTGAACCAGTACCGCGACAACGCTCGGACCGGTACAGTTGGTCAGCACTGATATTGCTCCCTATTTACAACTGGCGCGGTAGAATGCCGTTCGTAAGATCCGGCATTAGTCAGACTTTTCCGCCTGGGATATTTTATAAATAGATATATACTCTTTTATTATGGTGGTTTGCTTGACATTATAATCGTCCGTTGTTGTACAGACGTTAATATTGCAGGACAAGCTAGCACTCGTATGACACAACGCAAAAAAAAACGACAAATTTTTAACTACAATGCTTAACCCAGAAAATTATTTATTAGCTAAGCAGTTCAGCTTCCAACAAAAATTTTAGGTTTTTTTAATGGTGCACAATTTCTGTCGATTCATTATTTTTTCTAATCTCATATATTTTGACCCCAAAATTGCATTTTTATTTCTTTCTATTTTTGTGCGATCAAAGTTTGAATTTTCGATTGTTCAAAAAAATACAAAAAGTTGTTATATCAATCTTTTAGAGCTTTCAGAAATCAACATTTTTCGTATCTAGATTTTTTTCTCGCATCGATCTTTGTTTGTCCTAATATGTTAATTTTCGTTTTTATTTTAGATTTTGAAAATACATAACTCTAAAAATTTCATTTTTATCGTAAAAAGTCATATGAATAAATTTTTTTGAATTTTCGAGTATTATGAATAGCTGCACATACACTGTACGGAAGGCAAATATAATAATAATATAATGATTGCTCCAATGTTATCAAGCTTAAGTACTTTACATACGCAAAGACCCTTCAATGGAAAATGAGTTAAATGTTACGCAAATATTTTCTTCAAGACAAAAATAAAAACAATCGGTGCTCTTTATTTTATTGAGAACTTTTTAAAACTTCTATTTAAAATTATTTGATCCCTAATGAATTCATTAAAAAATGATCAATATAAAAAAGACACCAGTTATTATTATTGCTTCGATCATTTCGAATTAATAAAGTCTAATTTTAAAGTTTTAACATGCAACTATTAATAAATTGGCAACAACAAATATGTTTCCTATATACGAACGATAATGCTTGAAAATTGAAATAAAAATTATACATGAAAATATAAAAGTATTTAACTAATAATATTTAAATAACAATCTCTAATAGTCTGTCAGTGTAAAGCGTTCTTGGAACCTTGTGGTATAGAAACATTTTTGTATGCAAATCATTACAAACCTTTAATAATTTTCCGAAAAAATTATTTCGCGAATAATGAAGGCGCAACATGTTTATTATTATAGTTTTTATTATTATTATTTATAATTAAAACTCACTCATAATATTTAAATATAGACTCGTAAACCAAATGTTTTGGTAAGGTAAACATTTCTATTAATCGATTTAATGATGTGGAGGATTGTGGTTAACATGCTCTACTTTAAAATAAACAAAGATCGGCCGAAGGGTGCCTACTGGAACTTCCACCAACTCATCTTTGCTCAATGGAGTAACCATGCTACTTCTTATGTTTATTTTCACTCGTACTTTATTGTATGCGTGAGCATTATATGTATATATTCCAGCAAGAACACTATTACTCTCCAGAATAGCAAAGGCGTCGCCATCAAGTGTTGTCAATACAATTAGTTCTTGGACAGGTATATTTCTATAGTCATTACCTCTTTCGAGGAATAGAATTAGTTTATCCGCAGGAAAGTTGTATCTTCGTAGTTCGAACATCCGGTTCCGATTCCTGTACGGAATAAGCCGAATAAACGGTAGCTGGTCAAGTCCATATCCATACCCGTCAGAAGAAGGAAGCCTGGTAGGTAAAGTCATTCGCCTAGAAGGATAACTGGACGTTGAACCAAGTGGTGTCTTGACAGAAGCAATAGACCTGACAGAAGAATGTTGATTATGAGAAAAAAAAGAATATGGATAAAATGAACCGCCAGGAGGAATACCAATATAGAGGCGCCATTAAATAAGTATTAATATTTTGGAATTCTGAAGAGATTTTCTGTGATTTTATTTTCTCTTGAAAGAGATTTATTGCAGCTTTGATTTTAAATAATAGCAACTATACAAATAAATGTTAAGGTAACTCACCCATGACTGTGATCGAGTAGCTCTACTCTATAAGCATATGAGAATAGGCGCTGGTTGCCTACTGGAGTTTCCTTGATTTCGCTTGCGGTCAATGGTGTAACCCTTCCACTTCTCATATTGATTTTCGCCCGTCCTTTATATTTAGAGTGATTATAGTATACATATATTCCAGCAAGAATATTACCACTTTCTAACATTGCAAATACGTCGCCATCGAATGTTGATATTACAATTTGTTCTTGGGATGGTATGGGCCCATACTGATTCTGTCCTATCATTACTTGAACTTGTTTATCTGCAGGAAAAGTGTATCTTCGAAGTTCAAATTGCCGTTGCGGATTTTTGTAAGGGATGATCCGAATAAATTCAAGTTGATCAAGTCTATAACCAAGTACATTAGAGAAACGAGGAGATCTGGACCTTGCACGAAGAGAGGGTTTAGAAGAAGAAGAAGAACTGCTCTGAAAATGATGTTGGTCATCAGAAAGAAAACTGTCAGGAGGATTCTGTCTATCAGAAGAAGAAGATGGTCCGGCTCTTTGATCACCTGAAATAAAGATACCATTAGGCAAACTTTCGCCTTATATTTGCAAGAAAAAAGAGGCGATTAAATTTTTTTGAACAACAGCTTTTTTTATACATATAAATAAAGACTGGTGTAGAAAATTAAAAACGATGAAAATGATTTATGAATATGTTTCACACAGTTAATACGCTCAACGGGGATGTTTGAATAAAAAATATATTTGCGGAATCAAAAAGAACATAAGAAAATTAATTTTCTTGTCATCATGTTGGGAGTGCTCGTATAAATTTGCAAAAAAAACATGTGTTTTCAAAACTAAATACATAAAATTCTAAGATTTTGTGTGATTCTTTTTGGAGTAGCTGCAACAACCGCAACCTTATAATCGCTTAATTTTTAATGGAGGTGTAGCGAGTGTTACTACGAGAGTTCTATCAATCGTCCTTTAACTTCATTAAATTGGAGAGAAATGGGGATTTCCATCAGACAGTTACTTTTTGCGCTTTTTGCGCAAAACTTTCGCTGTTATATTTTTAAATTACACAAGTTGCAAGTCTAACCTGCAACAAATTTTAACTTTTATCATATTAGATTCATAGAATAAAGCAAGGATAAAATTGGTTTTAGGACATTTTTTAGCGGTATAAAGTTTTATTAAGAAAACTTTGTGTTTTTAAAAACACATGTGTTGTTATGGAAAAAAATGTTCAACCCATATGAGAAACACTTAAAAAAACCTAAACTAAAAAGAATATTCATGATTTTATTTCGTTCCCTTTTATTAATGCTGACTGATAGCTCTATGGAAGTTTTCAGCTAGACTGATATTATCTTTATGTTTTTTTTAATTTTCCCTAGCTTATATTTATATTAAATTCCTGTCAATATGTTTATCAACATAATCACGAGGATAATTATGGTATTATTAAATAAATATTTTCTGACCATATGCAAGTTTTTAGAATCGAAAATAGGATTAGAACTAAAATTTTCACAAAACTAATCCTGTGTGTAAAATGATGGTCTCATAAAAAATGTAGAAATATGGCTGAGTATATTTTTAAGGAAGCAATTTGTAATAACACTATTGTAAAAATCTATAATTATTTCAAGGTTTGAAAGTCTTATGAAACCATCATATTTGAAAATAGTGGAATTAAATAATATAGACAATAATGTAACAATCCAATGAATCTACTACAATATGATAATCGGGACAACATGGCAAGCTGGTTCACGTATTTTGGGCGGACCATAAATTTTCGCTAGATTTAAATTCATTGTAATGAGATAGTTTTTAGAATTATTCGGATTCAGGAACTTTTTAATCCTTCAACCATGAACTAGTCTAAGCAATAATCATATACGAATTCGAAATTTTGATAGTTTTTGTTTTTAATAGATGATTTCTGAATAGATAGATTTTTGCAGAGTTATGGTGCACAACGAAAAATCGAATTTCATGAACATCTTGTATTGATAAGATAGTACGAGATAGTATAAAGATTATGAAGTGTGGAATTCCTACATGGAAATAATTTGATACACGGAGAGAAGTTTGGTAGAGCCGCTCACCCAATCCCTAGACTCGCTGCAGCAATCAGGCAGTGAAAAGCGCCACTTCTGTTTGCGAGTATCTAGAAAATATAGCACTCACATTTAGAAGCGACTGATCACTTCAAGTTCGGCGTAGCAAGTACCCCGAATCTGAAGTAGACGCTTTGCCAAACCGACGAGAGGCGCCTTTCTCACCGCTAGGATAACTTCCAGGTTTCTCACCAAGTGCACTCTCCGAGTGAACTAGTCAAAGAAGCGTGGTTTAAGAACGTAAACTACAAAGTGTCGTTCTTTGAACGGGTGTGTGTGAAAGGCTTTGGACCCTAGCGCGTCGGGTTTACCTAACTTCTCTCCGTGTGGGTACCTTTATTATGCGCATCTTCATTACTCTTCCCAAAATTTGCTAGGAGGTCCATTGTTTTGGGCGGCATACCTGATGATATTTCTGTGAAACGACACAAAGTACTGTTGATTTTGTAATGTTAAAAATGTATTTCATGAATTTCTGGAGAGCAAAATATGTGGTCAAATTTTTATGAGAGACTGGATATAAAAATATAAGATTTCTCGACATGATGTCATTCTTGTTCCTAAACAGTTTTCGCGTAAGATTATCTAATCTACGCTTTCTTCGAAATGGTGTGGCGTAATTTGTCGATGACCTCTTAGGTTTGTACCAAATGGTACTAATTCCACATCAATAGGGTCAATTTTCGAACTTAATTTTTTTCAGACACAGGCACACATTCTGGATGCTTCATAAATAAGTTATGATGAAATGCATACAAATTTTGGGACAAATTAAAATAAAGCTTAAAAGAAAATGATAATAAGCATAGAGCATGGATTAAATCGCAGTTACTTCTATTTGCATATGGCATTAAAAATCTACTTAAATTATAGATATGTGATTATATTCACCAATAGAATATAGCAGAGCCGTGAGGAATATCATGATAACTTCAACAATCATCATATTTTCAAATTAGAAATAATCGCAATGAATGTATTAATTACGAATATTATTCATTTGATACTAATGAATTTTCTGTTTCTTAATTAGAAGATATCGTTATCGTAAAGTCCATATCTTTTACATTTTAAGCCTCAAGGACGTGACTCACAGAAGTCTACAAATTTAAGAAGTCAGTTTTAGAGAATAAAATATACATATTACGTTTAAATTGATTATTTATTGATCCTTCTTTGTTGAAAATTCAACTAGTAATCTATAAGGTAATCGCCTTATAAAGAATTAATTTTTCATTTAATAATTTCCTATATTAGTCTAAAATTAATTTCTTTCATCGAAAACTAATGTAGTTAATATAATATAATTTTTTGTTGTAATCGATCATTTGGTGAAAAACTAATTTTTGCAGGTCGATTTTTCACCTATTTGGTTACAAGTTGAAGTATTTGGTTAAAAATGTAGGAATTTGTTTTGAAAATTTAAATATTCGGTCAATATTCGGAATTTTTAACTCAAAAATACAAATTCTCAAAAAAATGTAATAGTTGAGATTTCAGTATAGTAACTAGTATTGTTTTTAACCAGAAAATATTTGATATTTACCAAACGCAGTTAATATTGTAATTTAAACAGATTTTGATAAAAATAAATAACAGGTGAATTTTTGCAAAAAAGACAGATGTTTAACAAAATATTTAGATCCTCTACCAAAAGAGAATAATTTTAAACTTAATTTTCGACAGAATAGTTAAATCTTCAACAACAAAAAAAGGATTAAATTTAAACTAAATTTCCAACAAAATAATTGTATTTAAATAAATATAATTTTTTTTTGATGTTCTTTTCTGGAAGAGTAACGTCTTTCTATTCAATTTTTGCATAGCTTGTGTGTTATTTTCAAAATATCATTTCCTTCTTTTTAACTTCGTTTTTAAAAATAAATAAAAAATTAGGTGTGATTTCATAAAGCATTTAAGAACGAATTTTATATATTTTATGGTCCACAATCTCATGTATTGTGTGACCAACATTTGAATTTTCTATTTTTCAAAAAAATTGAAAATCTTGTTATGATATTCTTGTAGACGTTTCAAAAAGCATCGTTTTTCTATTCTATACTTTTTTCGTATCATGCTTTGTTTGGAATACAATGCGAATTTCGTTTGTTTTTTGCTTTTTAAAATTCTATACCTATGAAATGTTATTTTTATCTTCCAAAGTCATCAGGATAGTCAGTTTTTGGCAATAACAGATAGCACCACAGGCAATAAACACATACACAAATCTAATATCTTCTTTGTTTTAAAGATGAGTGCAGATTTTTTTTGTAAATCTATAAATCAAGTCCACTCAATATAAACTTTGGTTTAACTAACTAAGTAAGGTCATTTGAATAACAAGCGCCAATGAAGTAGTTCTGTCAACGTTAAGATAACCTCGAAACAAAATAACCTTACAAGTCAAAATTCTCTAATATAACAATATCACTGGTAAAAGAAATCAATCCCTAAAGTTTCGAAATTCCTTAGGTATATAGTTCCCCGTTCAATGCCAGGATGATAGTTTCTGGAAACCTTCTGGCATAGGAAAGTTATTATTTCCAAATCATTCTGAACCTCTAGTACTTTTTCTCTAAAATTATTTCGTTAATGATAAAAACGCAACTTGTTTTTATTTCTTTCTGAAAAAGACCGGCTGGGACATTGAAAACAAATTGCAGCCTTGGTAACCGTAATAAATTCAGCTTTTATTATGATTTGTAATTACAAGTTACTCGTAATGTTTTAAGATAGCTTTGGACATACAATTTTTTTTATTTGAACATTTCCTTTAGTTGTTTGAATGAAGTGGAGGATTGTGGATAATATTCTGTATTGTAAAATGAAGTAAGATCGGACGCAGGCTGCCTACTGGAACTTCCGCCACTTCATCTTTTGTCAATAATGTAACATTGCCGCTTCGTATGTTAACTTTGGCCCTTCCTTTGTTGTAATTGTGAGCATTATATGTATATATTCCAGCAAGATCATTATTACTTCCCAGTATTGCAAAGGCATCGCCATCAAGTGTTGTTAATACAATTAGTTCTTGCACTGGTATATTTCTATAGTCATTACCACTTACGAGATACAGAATTAGTTTATCCACAGGAAAAGTGTATCTTCGTAGTTCGAACATCCGGTTTCGATTCCTTTTAGGAATAAGCCGAATAAACGGTAGCTGGTCAAGTCCAAATCCAGACCCGTCAGATGAAGGAAGCCTGGTAGGTAGAGTCATACGCCTAGAAGGAGAGCTGGACATGGAACCATGTGGCGTATCGACAAGAGGAAGAGACCTGGCAGAAGAGTATTGATTATCAGAAGAAATAAACAAAGAATAAAAAGGGCCGCCATAAGGAATACTAAGATAGATGCGCCATTAAATAAAAATTAATATTTGTAAATTTTGAAGAGATTTTTTGTAATTTTATTTTCTCATAAAAGAAATTTTTTGTAGCTTCAATTTTAAATAATGGGAACTATAAAAATGAATTTTTGTTGAGATAACTCACCTATGACTGTGATCAATATACTCTACTCTATAAGAATAAGAGAATAGGCGATGGGCGCCTACTGGAGTTTCCTTGATTTCGCTTGGGGTTAATGCTGAAACCCTTCCACTTATCACATTGATTTTTGCCCGCCCCTTATATTTAGTGTGATTACTGTATGCATATATTCCAGCAACAATATCATTGCTTTCTAATATTGCAAACACGTCACCATCGAATGTTGATATTACAATTTGTTCTTGGGATGGTATAGGCCCATACTGATTCTGTCCTACTATTACTTGAATTTGTTTATCTGCAGGAAAAGTGTATCTTCGAAGTTCAAATTCCCGTTGCGGATTTTTGTAAGGAATGATCCGAATAAATTCAAGCTGATCAAGTCTATAACCAAGTACGTTAGAGAAATGAGGAGATCTGGACCTTGCACGCAGAATAGGTTCAGCATGAGAAGATGAACTGATCTGAAAATGATGTTGGGCATCAGAAAGAAAACTGGCAGGAGGATTCTGTCTGTCAGAAGAAGAAGATGGTCCGGCTCTATGATCACCTGGAATAGTGACAAGGGGTGATTAAGTTTTTTTTAACAACAACAACCTTTTTAAATATATATAAATAAAGAGCGGCGTAGAAAATTAAAAACGATGGAAATGATTCATGAAAATGATTCACTCAACTAATACGCTCCACGGGGATGCTTCAATAAAGAATATATTAGCGGAATTAAAAACCACAAAGTTCTCACTCCATTTTACATACGTAAGCGCTGATCAATCTGTATGAAGGCACGGCAAAAATGAAAGATAAACTTTAGATTCATTCCAGGTGAAACATTCACCATAACAAATATTAACCTTTCCAAATAAACTTTACACGAATCGAAGATAATTTCCAATTTTCACCCTTTTCCGGATAATCTTTCGCCGGATGATTGCCTAATGTTTATTCCAAGTGTAGCGAGAATTATGATGCCAGCGCTATCTATCGTCATTTAGCTTCATTAGTTTGGAGACGAATAAGGAATTTCATCTGTCAGTTACTTTTTACGCTTTTTCCTAAATGGTATTAAATAAGTTCAAATTCGTCTACAATAGTGTGCTATGTGTAGTGAATAGAAGATAATATTGGAGTGTCGGCTAATTACTCTCTCGTCGCCCTGTAATTTGTGCAATGTTTTAAATGCCTAATTAAGTGACCTAACCAGTAGATTTTATTTATTTTTATTCATTTGTTCTAATCATGTGCAATAGTCCACTTCCTTCTGCGATATTTTTGACCCATGGATTATAATGGTGGTAGGTAACTATTAGCTATAATATTAACTACAACTTGTTAATAATTGATTATTTACTTATTAATTCAAATGCCTTCGGTGTTTATCAGGTGGATATGATCTCTGATAACCTCCCCCTTATTCGTTATCTTTCCGACCTAACCAATATAATAAGTAATTTTCAATGTATATTTTTTTCAGCGACGACCACGGCCTCTTATTTTTATATTATACTTACTTCTCTAGAACCATTTTAGTCACTATTCATATAATTCTCTCGTTCCTTATCCCGACCACTGCTTTGGCAGGTATGTTCGCTAATTATTTTATGTGCATTACTTCTAACGACTTTCCCTCCCTTTTTTGTAATAATACTTACAGGCCTTTGGTTCCATTGTTAAATTATTGGTTAATTTACTCATTGTTGTTAGTCTTTATTACCTAATTTCTCTTCGTATCAAGTTGTTATTTTCCTATAAAGTGTTGATTCCAATTTAATGTTATCTCAGAAATATAAATTCTCTTGACCTTTGTTATTGTTTTTCTGTTATGACACACATAGGTGTTTTGTAAAACAATCTTGCCAGATTTTATTTAGACACCCCGCCCCTATATTTAAGAACTAAGCTAACCGATTGTAAGTGAATTTTGGTTTTTTAGTTTTTTGTTCGTATCGTATGCCGTTTTATCGTTTAAAATGTGGTTAGGACGCTCAAAAGGCTTTAGGATTTTGGATTGCTTTTAGGAAAGCTGGCGCCCTAGGATATGTATTTTTATTGTTTGAACCTCTTGCGCGGGCTATAGGACCTTATATTATATTTAATAAAATAGTATCAATTTGCCAAAAGTTTGTTTTCATTTATAGTTTCGAAAACTTGGAAAATTAACCGGGTTTGATTAATTGAGAAATGTTTATTTTGTCAATATAATGATGAGTTACGAATAAAATTTCTGATTTATAAAATTAGTCATTCTTTTTTCAGGTCGCGAAAATTGGAAACATTTTATTTAAAAATCTTAAAAATTTCGAAAATTAATTTAGTAGGATAATTGAAGAAGATGTATTTCATAAAATTAAATAATAATCTAAGAATAAAAATTTACTTTAACAAAATTTAAAATTATCTTTTGAGCTTTCGAAAAATTGGAACTAATTTATTTAATAATTTTGAAAATTTTATAAATTCTCTTTTCACATTTTTGAAATTCAGCTAGATTTTATTTTAAAATTCAGAAAATTCGGAAAACAAATATGGCCTAATAAGTTACGAAGCATTATTTCGTGAATTTCGCTGAGAATTCAAAGAAACATTTGATTTATATAAAATTCAAAATTCTCTGTAGTTTAAAGTGAATTTAGTCCTGAAAATGTAGTAAGGCAGAATTAACAGAATTTGGAATTTTGGAAAACCTAATTTGCCCCAGAAATCGATGAAAATTATTTAAGGAATTTTAATGTAAATTTAAATAAAGAATTTACATTTATAAAATTCAGAATTTTAATTTTTTTCGCCGTTTTTATGATTTGTAGATTTTGGAATTTTTAAAATTATTTGGGATTAGGAATCTATGAAGTATAATTTAAAGTAAGTTTTGAATTTGTGAAATCTGCAATTTTGAAAATAATTTTCGTCTATGAAATTTTATATACATTAATTAATATGTGAATTTTACAGAAATAATTTATGTATACAAAATTTAGAATTTTAATTCTACATTTCTTGATTGATTTGATTCAAGAATTTAGGAAATGTTATATTATGAATTAAAAAAATAAACTTCGTTCAGGTAGAGAGTTCTCTGGTCGAAACTCCAGAAACACGCATTTACAAATATACTGTTCGCGTTGATAGCTATCTCGCATTTTATTATTGTGGACACCTGTGTTTATGAATTTATTTTGATCGTGTTTGTTTTGCGTATTATTTCGAAATATTATTCGAATTGAATTTTGTTTGAAATGACAGACGACAAGGCTACGGTTTCGTGGGTTTATAACCTAAACAAAGAAGGGCTAGTAAGTGAACTAGAAAATAGAGCACTCTCCTTTTCCGGAAATTTCAAGAACTTACGAGAACGACTGTTAAGAGCAGTGCGCGCAAGGACTAGTCCTCTCGACGAGACCCCCTACGATCTCCCCTACCAAAAGCCCCTTAAAGTTTTCAGTCGCAGATGAGGAAGTAATTAAAATTAACATTTTTACCCCAACCGAATTAAATTCGTGCTACATCCTAATATTGGATGATCTTGCCAAAGCTGGCCAATTACCAAGTTCAATACAAAAAAACGGGTAGAGAATCGGTATAAAATACGGGTAACGAATCGTCTGGATTCCAGTAATGATGGTGATTCAGGATCTATTCACCAAGTGGGTAGAGATCATACCCTTGCGCGTGGCAACGGGTGAAAAGATTGAAACTGAATTTCAAGAATATATTATCAATCGCTGGGAAACACCGAGTTTGTTAACAATACCCTACTACAATTAATTCAGGAATTCAACATTTTTCATATCACGACTCCTCCTTACCATACCCAAGCAAACCCGGCAGAAAGGGTAAATAGGTTCTTAAAGACTATGATCGTCTCTTATATTAAGTAGAATCATGGTAATTGGGAACAGCACCTTTCAGTTTTTCGATTCGCGTGTAATATCGCATTCTATACAGGCCCATTTCGAAATAGAACCTCGAAATCTGGAATCTTGGAAGGAAAGTATGCGCAAGATTCAGGCCGTGCGTGACTGGGTGATCAAAAATATGGACGACGCATTCGCAAAGCAGTCCGGATACTATAACTTTAGGCGTATGAAAATAAGATTCCATAAAGGAAATTTGGTCTTGTCTCGGTCCCGGATATCCTATTCTCGGAGCGTATAGAATTTCAAAGATACTACTTTCCTCGCCGTCTACGAGCTTTGTGATTTAACGTACAAATTCATAGGCCAAACCCATACAGAAGACCTGAAGCTTTTTGTACTGCATCCTAGCGACCACAAAGGCTGGTCTTCGAAGAACCCCTGGCTTTGGAGTACCTAGAGAAGTACCACAACTTCGTAAACAATACGCAAGAAAAGTACCCAGAATTCTTCCATGCCTCTTACAAGGCCCTGGAGACCAGGAAGGAGGCCAGTCTGGTAAAGCAGGTGGCACTTCTCCAAGAGATTCAGGGAAAATTACGACCTCGTTCCGAGAAATTTCTTCCACCGAGGGATCTACCAGTCTACCATTCTCACAGAGGGACCCACACGGATCCCATTTTACGAGCGTCACGTAGCCTCCACCCCCCCCCCCCCCCCGCCCTGGGCGGGGGGGGCCTGTTCCCCCCCACCCACCCTTCCCCCCTTCACACCCTTTCTCCTCTCCCCTC
>JAAAKG020134158.1:0-13935 GCA_010014905.2 Druon quercuslanigerum | reverse complement strand
CAACTAATTAAAAATTGATTTTGCTGTTTTTTGAGTTTTTATAGCATGCTACGGAAGGGCTACTATGTGGCTACTATGTGGCTACGCTATAGAGTAGCCGTTCCGTTCATCGGTTCGCCAGGGTTTGTAATAAGCGAAATTTCAACTAAAAGACGATTTTTCAACCAGATTATTTGATTTGAATCAGAGATGAATTTTTAGCTCAAAAAAAATCAATTTTCAAACAAATAATCCCATTTCAAACCACAGATAAATTTTTAACAATAAGATTAATTTTTTAACACAAAAAGGCGAATGTTAAACAAGATACATGATTTTTCAACTAAAGAAGAACAATTTTCACACAAAAATTTCATAGTTAAATTTTCAAATGAAAATATAAATTTTTAGCAAAAAGAGATGAATCCTTAACTAATAATTTAATATTTCATGTATTTCGAAAACAAAACTTTAATAAAAAAAACAGTTTAATTCAATCAAAAAACTAATTTTCAACAAAATAGTCGAGTTTTGGACAGAATTAAATGATTTTCTTTCAATAATCGTTTAATATCGAACATAACACTTCAATTTTGTAACAAGTAATAAACTTTCTAACCAAAAAAATATGTATTTTCAATGAAAATAATACGCGAAATAACTGGAATAATTAACTTTTCAGTAAAAAAACATCAGCATCAACTAAAGCTAAATTAATATTTAATTTTGATATTTTTTATTTCTATTTAAGTGTTTTTATAAATTTTTGAAAATTTTGAATCTGAATTTCAAAAGCAACTAAAAAAATAACGGCTATTATAGTTACCGCTACTGAAAAAATGTAACTAATTATTAGTTCGTTACTTGCACACAAAAGTAAAAAGAATTTTTTTGTTTCTGATCCTGATTAATATTAATATTCAGTCATGCAGAGTTAAAGCGAGATGGGTAGACAAACTGAGGTAAACTTTCCGTGACGGAAAGTTTGCCTCAGTTGGGAGTGATCAGCTGAGTCTGTACCCCAAGTTTTTGATGTATGTTTTTTAATATTGGGAAATAATTTTTTTCTTATCATTTTTCTACCACACTATAATTTGTATATTTTTTCACACTTTTTATGAAATAGGAAATATGAAATTATGGACAAAACAAAGAATATTTTACATTGCCTGACGCATTTTATGCAATTAGAAGAAACTAACAAATGGAGTATCAAAATGCATATTAAATGGTATCTAACATTCTGTTTTTATTTCCATCCAAACGTTAAAAGATACTTTTGCAAAGTATTAAGAATAATAATTTTTTGTCATATATTTTAAAAGTTTATTTTTTAAGCGAAAAATACGAATTTTTAACAAAAAATTGAATTTTCAATCCAAGAATATGATTTTTTAACAAAATAGTTCATTTTCAAACAATCTTATAAATGTACAACAAAATAGATTAATTTTCAGTTGGAAAAATTAATATTTAACAAAAGAAAACAAAAATGGAATTTTCAACGAAGAATAATTTTCTACCAAAAAAGACGAATTTTCAACTAAATAAATACATTTTTAAACAAATGATTGAATTTTTAACCAATAAGATCACTTCTCTACACCAAAAAGACGAATTTTAAATAAATTAAATACTAAATACCTAAATATTTTAACTAAACATTATTAATTGTTATTCAAAAATTGTGTAATTAAATTTTCATTTAAGGGAATTAATTTTCTACCAAAAAATACGAATTTTTCACATAGTTTGAACAATAAATGTGATGAAAAAAAGATAAATTATTGACCAAAAAAGATGTAGTTGTTTAATTTTGTGACAAATGGTTAAATTTTCTTCTGAATTTTCAAATGAAAAAGACAAATTTTCCATAAAATAGTTGAAATCTCCAGCCCATCATAAGAATTTTCCACAAAAAAGTAACTTTTAACTATCAGTTGAGAGTTCAACAATGTAATTACATTTTTAGTTAAAACCCTAATTTTTATTAATAATAAAATGATTTTTTCAACATATAAGATTCGTTTTCTATAAAAAAGACGCATTTTCAACAAAATACGAAATTTTGTGAGGAAGTTAAATTTTCAACCAAGAAGATTTCATTCCTGCCCAAAAAGAGGAATTTTGAGAAAATTAAATAGATTTTCAATAAATGTGATCCTTGTTCCTAAAATTTTCTAACTAAACAGTGGTATTTAAAAAATCAATTTTAAATTTAAAAAAGGGGTAGTTAAATTTATATTTAAGGGGATTTACTTTTAATAATAAAAATATTTTTAAACAAAGCAGTTTAATTTTGTAACAACTATTTGAATTTGCTGCAAAAATGTGGATTTTTAAAACAAAAACGAACAAATTTCTAAAAAATAGTTGGATTTTCAAGCCCAGAATAAGATTTAAAAATTAAGTTTTACACATCAGTTGAATTTTCAACAATGTAGTTGAATTTTCAGTGAAAAAATCAATTTCTATCAAAAATAAAAAGAATTTTTCCCCAAAAGACGAATTTTCAACGAAATACGAGAAATTTTGAAGCAAATAACTGAATTTTTAACCAAGAAGATTACTTTTCTACCAAAAAGACGAATTTCGAGAAAATTACATAAATTTTTAATAGTTGTGATCCTGGTTTCTAATTTTTTTTAATAAATAGTGGAATTTTTAAACTAGTAGAATATCAATTTTTGACTAAAAATGGTGTGCTTTAATTTTCATTCAAGAGAGTCAACTTTCAATATAAAAAGGAATGTTCTAAAACTGAAAAGTTTTGTAGAAAAAAATGTTTATTGAAAATTAATCCTCTTAAATGAAAATTTAACTACCCTATTTTTGGTTAATGATTGACCTTTTTCAGTTTAGGAATTTCACTATTTAGTTAAAAAATATTCAGAAGCTAGCATCAGATCCCCTTGTTCAAACTATTTGTTAACAAATTTTCGCAATTTGTTGAAAATTCGCCTATTTGGTATAAAAATAATCTTCTTGACTCAAAATTCAACTAAATCGTTGTACTCATTTGGTAATGTTTTAAGAATATTAATTTAAACAAAAAGGTTCTCAGTGACTGCTTGAAGAAAAAGTAAAATTCAATATAGTCCATATAGAAAATTCAAAGAAAACTTCAAATATCTGGTTCGATTTCAGAAAAATTTAACCACAAAAAAAGAGATTTTTTACAAAATTATTATCTATTTTTTTAATCATTATTTGTTCATAAATAGGAAAATTAAGAAAAAATAGTTATACTCAATAATAAATTGGTAAAACAATTATTTTTGCTAAATTGCATTAAATATAAGCTCACTTTAAGTGAAAAGTGGACAAAATAATACAAAATTCTGACAAAATTCCAAAATTTTAGCATTATTCAAAGAGAATAATAATAAAATGTTTGAACAGTTATCTTTGTTAACTTATACTAATTATTACCTCAATGAGTATAAAGTGGACAAAAAGTAAAAAATAAATTTTTATTGATTTTTTAAAAAATAATTTTAAGAAAATATTTAAAAATATATTAACACATTTCAAATAATTTTTTTTAATTTCGGAAAAAAGCAGAAGGTTTTAAATCATAACTTTTCAATTTTTCTAGATTACAAAATTTTATAATAATATCTAATCATTTTAAGAGATATTTAAATTTTTGAGGACACAAAAATAATTCTAAGCTTAAAAAGATTTCAACAAATTTAAAACGAAATATAGATTTATTAAGATTTTAAACAAAAAATTTAGAAGCCTTTTAAGACTTTTGAAAGGTTTCAAGAGATTAACCAAATTTTTTTAAATATTTCTGGGAAAAACTTTTTTATGACTTTTCATTTTACAAAATTTATTTTAAGAAAATACTTGAAAAGATTTCAGAATTATCTTGAAAAGATTTCAAAATTATCTTGAAAATTTTAAGGCAATTTTTTTAATTTTGCGGAATAAGATTTTCTAAAGATTTTGAAAAGTCTTAAGATAAAAAACTTGTAAGATACCTGGGAATATTTAAAATGATTATTTATTTTAAACAATTAACTTTCTTGAGAATATTTTAAAAGGTTTTTAATCATTAAAAACATGTTTTTAAACAAATGTGGGATATTTTTAGACAAGTTTAGGAATAAATCAGGCTAGTTAAAAAGATATTTAGAAATTTTAGAAGTTTTCAAGAGATGAACATTTATTTTGAAACTTTGGCAATTTCCGAAAATTTATTACATATTTTTAAGTTTTCAGCAAGTTTCAATATTGGCCTAGAATTTCGAAGAATGCTGTGAAGTAAAAAAAATTTTTGAGTAGTTACTGTTTCAATATATCTGAAAGCTTAAAAAAACTCGTTGATTTTTCTCGTGAAACCTATAAAAATTATATTTATATAACCTTAAAGTAAATAAACAACGAAACTTCAAAAATAAAGGGTTATTCGAAATTTTTATTTTCTACTAAAAATTAGTTTTCCCTTCAAATTATATTTTTCCCGCAATGTTTTTTCTTGACTAAAATCTGTTTTAGTTAAAAATACAACTAATTGGTTAGAAGTTCAACTAGTTTGTTGAAAATTTCCTTGTTTGGATACAGATTCATCATTTTAGTTTAAAATTCGTCTCTGCTTAAAAATGTAACTATTTTGTTGAAAATTTTTATTTTTTAAAGAAAATGGTTGTTTTTGTTTGAGGATGAAACTATTTTTATGAAAATGTATTTGTTATGAATTCAATTGTTTATTATTTTTAATTAAATTTTGTTGCATTGAAATATAAACTATTAAATTTTTTGTTGAGAATTCATATTTTTAGATGAAAAAAAAACTTGGTTCCAAGTTGGACTACTCTGTTCAAGTCGTCTCTTTGTTGAAATTAAATTTTTTTAGTCTAGCCTTAATTCTTTTTAATTGTAAACACTACTATTATGTTTTTATTTAGAGTTAATATTTTTTATATAAAAATTCTATTAGTTGGTTAAAAAGTTAATTATGTTTTTACAATCTATTCTTCTTAAAAAGTGATTTTTAGGTCAAAAATATAACTGTTTTGTTGCAAATTCGTCTTTTTCGACGAGAAATTCGTCCGTTTGGATAGAAATTTTAACTATTGGTTAATAATAAATCTTTATTTGTTGAAAATTAATTGTTTTTAATAGAAAAGTCTACTATTATATTTTTGGTTCAGAATTGATTTCTTTTGCGAAAAGTGTTGCTATTAATTTAAACATTTAATTATTTAGTTGATTATTCCAATATTTTATTAAAAAGTCATATTTTTTGGTCGAAGATTTAACTATATTGTTTTTGGATTAAAATTTAATTTCTTTTGGTAAAAATGTTGTTATTTAGTTCGAAATATAATAATTATTTTGTTGATAATTCCACTTTTTTTTTTAAAAATCATATTTTTGGCCGAAAATTTGACTACATCATTAAAAATGTTTTTTTTTTTTACGGAAAATTAATTTTTTATTGGAAAATTATCTTTTTTGGTTTAAAGTTCATTCTTTTCCATTTAAAAATTTCCTATTATATTTTAGATCCAGAGTTAATTTTTGTTGGTTTACAATTTTACAATTTAGTTGAAATTTAATTATTTTGTTGATATATCAACTCTTTGGTTAAAAAGTCATCTTTTTTGGTCGAAAATTCAACCGTTTAGTTGAAAATCCGTCCTTTTGGATTGAAAATTCAATTTTTGTTTAAAACGTAATATTTTTTGGTTGAAAGTTGATTTTTTGAAATTGAAAATTATGCTATTATATTTTTCTTTCAGAATTGATATCTCTTTATACGATTTTTCTATTTAGTTGAAAATTTAATTATTTTATTGATTTTTCAGAAAACTCTAGTATTTGCTTGAAAATAAATTATTTTATTGATCTTTTTTTAAATAATCGCTGGGGGATTATATTGAACCTCAATAATAAATTGTGTGGAACTTGTTGATATAAGTTGTGCCAAAAACTTATATCAACAATTTCTACAAAATATTTTTAAATAGTCACCCTTTTTGGTTGAAAATTTAATTATTTTGTTACAAATAAAAAAATACTTTCCTAATAGTTTTTAATTAATAAATTAATAATTTTTTTTACTAAAAATTCATCTATCTGGGATGAAAGTAATTTTTTTATGAAAAATTCAATCGCCTTCTAAAAATTTCGTTTGTATGGTTAAAAGTCTATCTTTGTTGTGGAAAATTCGTCTCTTTTGATTAAAAGATCAACCATTTGGTTGTAAATATAACCGTTTACTTGGAAATTAAATTATTTTATTGATATTTTTTTAAATATTCACATTTTTGGTTGAAACTTTAATTATTTTGTTACAAATAAAAAAATACTGTCCTAATAGTTTTTGTTCAAAAATGCAAGTGTTTAGTTAAACATTCATCTTTTTAAAAAGAAAATTCGCCCTTTTCGATTTCAATATTTTTTTATTAAAAATTCATCCATCTGAGATGAGAGTAATTTTTTTAATGAAAAATTCAATCGTCTTCTAAAAATTTCGTTTTTATGGTTACAAGTCTTTTTTTGTGTGGAAAATTCGTCTCTTTTGATTGAAAAATCAACCATTTGGTTGTAAATATAACCGTTTACTTAAAAATTTATTATTATTAATTTAAAAAAAAATTAAATTCTACTATTTTGGTAAAAAATTCGTCCTTTTGGATTAAAAATTCATATTTTATGTTAGAAAAATCATCTATATTGACCAAAAATTTAATTTTTTGTTCAGAATTCGACTATCTTCTAAAAAATTCCTTTTTCTTGCTCGAAAATTCAACTAAATAGTGTTGAAAATTCGTCACTTTTGATTCAAGTTTTAACTATTTGACCATAAATGCAACTATTTAGTTAAAAATTAAATTAATTTATTGAAAATTCAACTATTTTGTTCAAAATCATTTTTTTTGCCGAAAATTCAACTTTTTTGATTAAAAAATATATTCTTTTTGATTTCATTCTTTTTTGGTTTAAAATTCATTGTTCTTGGTTTAAAATGAACTTTTTTCGTGAAAAATTCAACAATATTTTTAAAATGTCGTCTTTTTGGCTTCAAAATTCAACTATTAAATTTAAAATCGACTTTTTTTGTTAAAAATTCGTATTTTTTGCTTTAAAATTCAACTATTTTGTTAAAAATTTCAAAGGAAACTTTTTTTGTGGAGAATTCACCTTTTCAGGTTTAAAAGACCAATATTTTCTAAAACATTTGACTTTTTGGTTAGAACACACAAGAGCTTTGTTAAAAGTTCATATTTTTTTATGAAAATTCCACCATTTCGTTTGAAAATGTATTCCCCTATTAATTCCCTTTTTCTTAAAAAAACCATCCTATTTTCTCTTATTTAAGAGCAATTTGGGCTGTGAAGTTAATAACTTTTACAATAATTTACATTACAATTTAACCTTTTAATTCTAAAATTTTTTATTCTGTCAAAATTTGTATAAGAGAAAAATTAGGATTAACTAATTATAAACGCTGTAAATAAAGCGGGAAAATTCGGGAAATAGCCTAGAATTTTTTTATTGAAATAATTGAAAAACAGAGATTTTAGATCGTCGCTTCATTTCTATTCGTATGGCACGTAAATTTTCAGAAGGCGATTGACCTTCTAAAAATTTCGTTTTTGTGCTTAAAAGCCTAACTTTTTTGTGGAAATAACGTCTCTTTTAATTAAAGGTTAACAATTTGGTTGTAAATACAACCGTTTACTTGAAAATTAATTTTTTTATTGCAAATTCTACTATTTTGGTAGAAAATTCGTCCTTTTGGATTAAAAATTCATATTTTATGTTAGAACTGAATATTGTTGAAAATTCGTCACTTTTAATTCAAAATTTAACTAATTCATCATAAATGCATCTAGGTAAAAAATTATTTAATTTATTGAAAATTGAACTATTTTGTTCAAAATCATTTTTTTTCTCCGAAAATAAAACTTTTTTGTTTAAAAAATATATTCTTTTTGATTTCGTCCTTTTTTGGTTTAAAATTTATTTTTCTTAGTTTAAATTTAAATTTTTTGTGAGAAATTCAACCATAATTTAAAAATGTCGTCTTTTTGGCTTCAAAATTCAAATAATAAATTTAAAAATTGACTTTTTTGTTAAAAATGTATCTTTCTTGGTTAAAAATTAACATTTTTGTAGAGAATTTAGAGAATTTACCTTTTTAGGTTTAAAATTCAAATATTTTCTAAAACATTCGACTTTTTAGTTAGAAAACACAAGGGCTTTGTTGAAAGTTCATCTTTTTTTAATGAAAATTCCACCGTTTTGTTAAAAATGTACTCCCCTATTAATTCCATTTTTCTTAAAAAAAATCATCATATTTTCTCTGATTTAAGAGCATTTTAGGCTGTGAAGTTAATAACTTACAATAACTTACATTAAAATTTAAACTTTTAATTCAAAAATTTTTTATTCCTTCAAAATTTGTATGAGAGAAAAATTAGGATTGAATATATTATAAACGCTGTAAATTCAGCGGGAAAATCCGGGCAATAGCTTGGAATTTTTTTATTGAAATAATTGAAAACATAGGTTTTAGTTAGTCGCTTTATTTCTATTCGTATGGCACGAAAGCAATAAGTAAAAATATTCTGCACATTAATTCGCGAGATATGGCAAGGAACGAGAAACAATTTGTACCGCTGACAAAAAAAAACACGATGGCAGGAGATTCTTCAGAATTAATTTTTTTCCGCGATACCCTGAAAATTTGTGCCCTTATGTGCATTATTTACAGTAAAGTTTACAAAACTGCGAAGCAGACAGGCAGCTTTTACGTAGAAAATATCTTACTAAAAATACTGGATTTTTCATGATCTTAATAATGAATAATATGAAATTAAGACTAATTTGAAAATGAAATTGAGGAATGCGGATTGAACTGCCGGAGGATTATGCACTTTAGATTTAATGAAAAATTAAATACGTAAATTGTAAATAACTACGAAACCTATAATTAAATTCTATAGTGAAAATTGTGCTTGTGAAAAGATCGAAAGAGAGTTTTCAATCAAATAATTTCAAAAATCATCCCACGCAACAGAAAACAATTCTGCGCTTTTTTCTCTCTTTCTGAGTATTTATCACACTTTGTGTGTCTTCACACAAATATTTTTCTGAATTATCGCTTGCAAATGACGAGCGAGATAACAATTTCTTGCTTTCAAAAACTGGAAAATTTGAATCGAGATCTTCCTTCTGATTGTTTTGACCTAATTCGTTCGACAAATTTCCCGTTTCATTTTTCCCGCAATCACTGGACAAGTTTTTTGATACCTTGATTTCACTCAAAGGTAAAAAATGCATGTGGGAAATCTGAAACCAGGAAATATCGTTTTCAATAACTGGAGATTCGCTTGGAAAAGCGGGAAATTCCTTCTCAAAAAGGGGAAACTCATTTTGAAGGTTTTGCGAATTTTTAGAATTGAGATCATCATCGATCTGCAGTTTCTTTCTCGAGAGAATGGAAGACAAACTTTCCTTGAAGAAATTCAAACTCTCTTCTCGAGTACGCGAAAGAAAATTTTGCTTATAAAGATGGTTTACGAAAGTTTTTCCGATTTCGGACGACGACTGTCACTTGCAGGAAAGGAATGATTGATCGCTTTGTCTTCGATGCTGATACGTGAGAGGAGCGACTAAACGACTGTCCTTGCTTTTGTAATATTCGTTGAAATCCAATCGAACGCTGAGAAGTTGCAGGGAAACGTTTTCTGCCGATGCCAACATCAGAAGAAATTTTTTCACTCTATCCTGAAAACAAATAGAACACCATTGATACAGATTATATAGCTTAGAATGATATGAAAACAGGGAGAATAAGGTGATTTTTCAAGAAAATAGAGGAGTAAGTGATATGAAATTAAATTAAATTAATATAGGTAAAATATTTAATTCGATACGAAACGAAATATTTGCAACAAAATAGTTGAATTTTCAACCAACTTGTAAACGAAAAATATTATAAATTAATTTCTGATGTTAGATATTGCCTATTAGTGGTCAATTAATTATCTCATTTCTCCACAAAATTATCTTACCAGTAATCGGCAATATCTTAAATCAGAAATTAATTAATTACCCTGGTCGACAAAATAAGATAGATGATTGAAAAATATAATAGTTGACATTTCAACAAAAATTTATTTTTAATTTAATTTTTTTAAAGTTTAATTTAACCAAAAAAGGCAAATTATTAAGAAGATATATCAACTTTCAACCAAGCAGTTGCATTCTCAACAATAAAAGATGATTTCTTCACAAAAAAATATAATAATTGATATTTTAAAGAAGAAAAGACTTTCATTTGTTTTTAAACAGTTGAATTGAACCAAAAAGATGAATTTATTACAAAATAGTTGAATCCTCAACCAAAAAAACTGAAAAAAGACGTTGAATTTTCAATTAGAAACAAACAAGATTAATTTTTTATTTAAAAATCTTAATTTTTAACCAAGAAAAAAACGGATTTTCAACAATGCAGTTAATTTTTCGATTAAAAACCTTAATTTTCTACCAAAAAAAAACGAATTTTTGACAATATAGTTCAATTTGCAACTTAGGAGATAAACATTCAACTAGAATTATCAATCTTTAAACAAAAATATTAATTCTGAACCAAAAATGTAATTACATTTTAACAAACCTTTACCTAGATTATGTTAAAACAAAATACCTTAATTTTCAATCAATTAGATTAATTTTCAACAAAAAAGATATATTTTTTAAACTAAATGGAATAGTTAAATTGTCAATTACGAACATTAATTTTCAACGAAAAAATTAACGAATTTTGAACAAAGTTACTTAAAGATTTTCATTTTGAATTACAAACAGTGGCAATCAACGAAAACTGGTTCATTTTTAACCAAACAGTTGCAATTTTAACCAAACAAGATAAATTTTCTACCATAGTAAGGAAATTTTCGAATAAAAAAATTGCCAAAATTGTAATTTAATTTTCAACTACCAAAATTTTTGCTGTCAATAAAGAAGAAAATTTCATCCAAAACGTGGATCAACCAACAAATATTTGAATTTTTTTAAAAGAGTTTAATTTGACCAAAAAATTGGAATTATTACCAAAAATAGCAACTTTCAACCAAGTAGTTGAATATTCAAATATAGAAAATGAATTCTCAACAAAAAAAATGTAATAGTTGATATTTGAACCAAGCATAGATTTTTTTAAACAGTTGAATTTTACCCAAAAAGGTGAATTTTTCACAAAATAGTTGAATTCTCAACGAAAACAGATTCATTTTCAATCAAGTAGTTGCAATTTTAACCAAAAAGATAAAATTCGTACCAAAATAGCTGAATTAAAAAAAAATTCTAACGTCAGTTGAGTTTTCAATCAAGAAAGTTAATTTTTCAGTTGAAAATCGTAATTTTTGACAAAAAAAAACAACTAATTTTCAACAAAATAGTTGAACTTTCAACCCAAAAGATGAATTTTAAACTAAAATTGTTAATCCTAAAACAGGTAACTTTTAAGAATTTCTTACAACTTTCATCCGAAAAATTAAATATTTAACCTATAAAGATAAATTTTGAATAAAATAATTGAATACTCAGCTATAACAGATTAATTTTCAATCCGAAAGTTATATTTTTAACAATAAATATTTGAAACCAGCAGTTTTCTACAAAGAAATATGTATTTTAAAGAAATACATTAATTTCCAACCAAATACCTTTATTTTCAACTAAAAGATAAATTTTTCACCAAAATGAAATAGATAAATTTTCCATAACAAAAAAATAGATGACATTCAACCAAAAAAGACTTTAATATTAAATAAAAAACAATTATTTCAACCAGAAAAGGCAAACGAACTAATTTAATTTTTAGCCTACAAAGATGTATTTAAAAAAAATGCTCGAATTTTCAAATAAACAAAAAATTTACAACCAAAAACTAAGCAATGAAACTTTTAAGCTGAAAAAAACGTATTTTTTAGAACACAGTTGAATTTTCACTAAAAAATTCCTTTTCAATCCAAAAGGGCGCATTTTCTATCAGAAACAGTTGAGTTTCGACTAAACAAATTATTTTTTAACAAAATAGTTAAATTTTCGGCCAAATAATAGAATCATTAACCAAACGAGATGAACTCTGAACCAAAAATATAGTCAAATTATCACCCAAATCGAATTTTCAGATAAAATAAAAATTATTACATCTATACTTTTAATAATTAGAATTACAAGAAATAAAAAACAGCTAAATAATATTATTTTTCTAGATTTCAAATAATTATAAATTAAAAATTCTCTGTGATAAATGATTTTAACGACTTTTTGGGATCTGAGGTTCAAAACTTGAAATGGTTAAAATAAAATTACTTATTAAATGATGGAAAAAAACTGACTTCATGATGAAAGGAGAATAACAGGGAAATAAATTCTTTTAAACAAATTCTTTTAAATAAATTCAATGTAAGTACCATACTCCTAATATTTTAAATCTTAGTATATTTCATTCTCAAAAAAATATTTGCAATGTAAACCAAAAAGCATTTCTTTGGTCGAAATTTTTAATATTTTGTTAGGAACTCGTATTTTTGTAGCTGGAAATTCATGTCTTTTTGTAGAAATTTCATCTTTTTGTATTAAAAATACATCTTTTTTGTTGAATGTTAATCTTTTTTGGTTGAAAATGTAACTCTTTTGTTACAAATTTGTTGTTTTGGATGAATTCAACCGCTTTTGATTTAAAATATAAACATTTTTTGGTTTAAAATTAAAATACTTGATTGAAAGTTGAACTAATTTGTTAAAAATTTCTTTTTTCGTTGACGACTTCTTTTTTTTGTGTCAAAATGACTTATTTTAAAGGAAAATTTTACGCCCATTTTTAGTTTGAAAATTTTTCCCTTGATAGAAATTACTTTTTTTTGTAAAAAAATCAACTATTTGGTTGAAAATTAATCTTTTTTGACTTTGGTTGAGGAATAAAGTATTTCATAAAAAAAAATCTTATTGATCGTTACAATAGTTTGCTGCCAATTTATATTTTCATTTTGCATCAAACGGTCGAATTTGTAAACAAAAAATACTAAACTGCAAGCAAAAACCAAATATTGAAATTTTCAAGCCAAACAGCAACGAATGTTCAACAATAAAATTGAGTTTTCAAACTAAATTTTTTAGAAAACACTTCATTATAAACCATAAAAGCTGAGTTTTCAACAACAAAAACATTATTCAACCGCGCGGTTGAATTAAAAAATGATAATTTTTAACCAAATAGTAGAATTTTCAAGCAAACGAGATGAAATTTGAAAAAAAGTTGATTTTTTAACCGACAAGTTGAACTTCAAACCTACAAAGGTTTTTTTTGCTACCAAATGGTAGCAAAGAAAATATAGATTTAGAAGTAATTTTAATTTCCAACGAGAAAAGTTTAATATTTAACAAAAAAGTTCCTTTCAACCAAGAATGATGACTTTTCTGCCAAAAATATGAATTTTAAATCCGAAAGGAAGGATTCTAAACAAAAAATATAATAGTTGACATTTCAACCAAAAAAATTCTTAATTTTAAATTAAAAACAGTTTAATTCAGCCAATAAAGGAAACTATTATCAACAAAATAGTTAAATTTTCAACCAAAAAAAGATTTTCTATTAAAACAGATGAATTTTCAATAAAAGAGTTGAGTTTTTAAGCTAAAATGTCAACTGTTTAAGAAAACAATTAACTTTTGAACCCGAAAAGATGGATTTTCCACAAAAGAAGATCATATTCAAACAAATGGTTTAATTTTCAACAAAATAAAAATAACTCTTAACCTAATAGTTAAATTTTTATACAAAAAACACTAAACTTCAACCAAAAATCAAAAAGTGGAATTTTCAAGCCAAAAAACCAATTTTTCAGTAGGAAGTTGAACTTTCAACAAAAATGTCCTTTTTTAAACCCAGATGGAAGAATGCACTGTCCAAATTACTTCAAT
>JAAAKG020134157.1:524-13935 GCA_010014905.2 Druon quercuslanigerum | reverse complement strand
TATATGAAAGATTAATTTTAAAACTGAATGGTTACGCAAAATATTGTCAAAATAAATCCATAAATATGAATTACCAATTCGCAGTCTATTTCAATATGCTGATTTTAATGTCACCTTTTTTTAGCATGTGAGAAGGCGAATCGCCTATCTGTATTCCAAACGACCAATTGATCTGAATGACTAAGATCGATTGTTTGGCATCTAGAATTTAAATGAAGTTCAATCCCCTCAGAAGTGGCCGTGAATTGGTGTGCCGGAGGGAAATCTTCATTTACGTCAGACTACACAGCCCAAAATGAGCTCAAAACAGGTGAAATAAGGTATTTTTCACGAAAATAGGGGAATAAATTCTCTTTAATAAAATTCAATATAAAATGCTTTAAATTCCTTAAATTACAATTCGAAATATATTACATTTTCAACGAAATAGTTGAATCTTCAACACAAAAATTTATTTTCAAATAAGAAAGATGACTTTTCTGTCAAAAAAAAAAAAAACTTAACGAAAAATATAATAGTTGATGTTTTAACCAAAAAGTTAAATCCGCAGCCAAAACAAGTTGCTTTTAGCCAAAAAGTTGCATTTTTAACGAAAAAAGATTAAATTTCTAAAAAAATAAATGATTTTTTAACGAAAAAAAAAGAATTTTCAAAGAAACAATTAAATTTGAAACCATAAAAAAAGAAATGTTCTGTGACATTTTGACTGTTTTCTTTTTAAATTCTTCAAAACAAAACAAGAATTTTCAATCAAGCAGTTGCATCTTTAAACATGAATATGAAATTTCTACCTAAAGAGATTAATTTTTAAACCAAAACGATACATTTTAGACAAAAGAGTTAAGATTTCAACAATGAGAGATGAAAAATTTCGATCCAAATTTTTTAATTTTCAAGAAAAAAAAAGATATATGAACTTTCATTGAAAAAGTTTATTTTTAAGCAAATAGTAGAATTTTTAACTAAAAAGATTAACCTTTAACCAAAAAAATAAATGTTTAGAAAGTAGTTCAACTTTCTACCAAGTAGTTGAATTTTCAACCAAAAAATATGAATCCGAAACAAAAATATAATATTTGTTATTTTAATAAAAAAAAATATTTTTATTTTGAATACAAAGCAATTAAATTGATCTAAAAATAATAATTTTCGACAAAATAGTTGAATCATGAAAAAAGCAAAAAATGAAATTTTTACCAAATAGGGGAGTTTTCAAATAAAAAATAGGCATTTTGCAGAAGAGTTTGCACAAGAAAAAAATTGTTCGCAAATGTTACATTTTTAATCCAAAAAGACAAGCTTTCTAGAAAGCAATTGAATTGTCAGCCAAAAAGATGAAATTAAAACCAAGAAGATGAAATTTTCACTAAAAAAAGACGACATCTCAATAAAACTAATACATTTTTAACCAAGCAGTGGAATTTTTAGCCACAAAGATGAATTTTCTATGAAAGAAGATGAATTTTCCTCAAATTACATATATTTTCAGAAAAATATCTTGAATTTTAAACTTAAAAAAGATCAATTTTTAACCAAAAATGGAAGGGTAAAAGTTTCATTTAAAAAATTCGTTTTCATTTTTACAAAAATTCTAAAAAATTGTCGAAATTTCTTTTAGATAGTTGAATTTTCTATCAAATTTTGAAATTTCCTAGCAAAAAAAAAATGTATTTGCAACCAAATAATTCAATTTTTTGCAAATTAGATAAATTGTTAGTTAAAAATTACATTTAAAAAAAACAAAAACGAATATCAAGCAAAGTACTTCAATTTTTAACCGAAGCAGTTTAATTTTTGACCTGACAGTTATATTTTTAACAACAACAAAATTAAATTTTTACAAAAAAGATGAGTTTCCCAATAAAAGAACAAAATTGAAATGTTGATTTTTTAAGTAAAATCGACGTTTTTTAAACAAATAGTTGAATTTTTCAACAAAAAGGATGACTTTTTTAAGGAAATTGTTGAATTTTTAACAAAAAAAGATGAA
This sequence comes from Druon quercuslanigerum, assembly GCA_010014905.2. NCBI lineage: Eukaryota > Metazoa > Arthropoda > Insecta > Hymenoptera > Cynipidae > Druon > Druon quercuslanigerum. The sequence continues at coordinate 11,945 of JAAAKG020134157.1, read as the reverse complement.
CTCTTGAACAGAAATTGAGTAGTATATATTTTGTGAACAAGTAAATTTTCTACGAAATAGTGGAATTTTCAATAAAAAAGAATTTTTTAAAAAACAAACTTGTTGAATTATCAATCGCAAAAGTTGCATTTTTATTAAAGAAATATAAAATTTATAGTAAAATACATGAATTTTTAAATTATAAAAACACAAATTTTCAAACAAAATAGTTGAATAATCAACCAAAAAACATTTCAGTTGACTTTTCAACGCTAAAATATGATTTTTAAACAAAAAATAATTCTTCTACTAAGCAGTTGAATTTTCAACGAAAAAGGCCGAGTTTTTAAACAAAAATTTTGAATTTTCTACCAAACAGACGAAAAGACAAATTTTCAAAAAAATTGTAGAATATTCATCTGCAAAAGATATCAGTTGACTTTTTAATATTAAAATATAAATTTTAAACGAAATAGTTGAATTTTCAACGAAATATTTGAATTTTCAATCATAAAGGATTATATTAAAAGAAAATTTTTGGATTTTCAACCAAACAGTTTGCATTTTTATGCAAGAAAAATTACATTTCTACTAAAACAGATGAATTTTTTAAATTAAAAAGGCAACTTTTCAAGAAAATAGTTAAATCTTCATTAACAAAAGATTTCAGTTGACTTTTCCATCGCCAAAATATGATTTTAATTCAAATAGTTGAATTTTCAACCAAAGGGATTTTTTAAAAAACATAATTGTTAAATGTTCAAGCATAATAATTATCAACAAAAAAACATTTCAATTGACTTTTTAACGCTAAAATATAATTTTTAAACAAAAAGTAATTTTTTCTATTAAGTAGTTGAATTTTCAACGAAAAAGGCCGAGTTTTTAAACAAGAATGTTGAATTTGAACCAAACAGTTGTAATTTTTTTCAAGAATAATGACATTTCTGCTAAAACAGATGAATTTTTATTGACAAAAAGATAAAATTTTCCAAAAATTGTGGAATTTTCATCTGCAAAAGATATCAGTTGACTTTTCAATACTAAAATATGAATTTTAAACAACAAGTTAATTTTCTACGAAATAGTTCTACAAATGTTCTACAAAATAGTTGAATTTTTAACAAAAGGGATTTAAAAAAAAATTGTTGAATTGGCAAGCATAAAAGTTGCATTTTTATTCAAGAAATATGAAATCTATAGCAAAATACATGAGTTTTTTTAAATCAAAAAACAAAATTTTCAAAAAAATAGTTGAATATCAACTAAAAAACATTTCAGTTGACTTTACAACACTAAAATATGATTTTTAAAGAAAAAGTGATTTTTTTATTAAGCTTAAATTTTAAACAAAATAGTTGAATTTTTAACCAAATATTTGAATTTTCAATCAAAAAGGATGATTTTAAAACAAAATTTTTGGATTGTCAAGCAACCAGTTTGCATTTGTATACAAAAAAGATTACACTTCTACTAAAACGGATGAATTTTTAAATTAAAAAGGCAACTTTTTAAGAAAACATTTGAAACAAAATATGATCTTAATTCAAAATGTAAATGTTCTGCGAAATAGATGAATTTAAAAAAAAGGAAAGACTTTTTAACAAAATTGTTGAATTTTCAAACAAATAATAAAATGTTCAACTAAAAATATAATCTTCAGGAAGAAGCAACTAGGATGATAGAAACTTCCTGACCTTTTCAAAAATTTTGTCTTAATCCTTGACACTTTTCCCTGACCAACCGAATTTCCAGACTTCCTTTAAAAATTATTGTGAGCTAGATTCGTTTTTCACTCACAGGATTTCTTTGGCACGTTTAGTTAATTCATATTAAATTTCTGTAAAATTACTGCGCTTATTCATATAATTTCTAAATTTCCAAAAATTACGTACATGAATGAAAGACCCCCCCCCCCCCCAACACAATCCCGCAAAAAAAAGTGATAAAAAAAACCTTTCAACCCCTCTTCACCACTTAAAAAGTTACGTAACTCAAGTACAGTCCCTAGTGTACTGAAACCCTTTAAATATGCAGATATGCCCTTTCACAAAAAAGCGAGGCTGATGGATTTTTTCCCACCTTGAAGGCATTCTTCCTATCTTAAGACATACCTAGGTGAATGTGCCTTTTGAATTGCACAGTGGCACCAGAGGCTTGAAAAAAGAGAGAGGATGTTTACGAATAGTAAATGCAGCCTGAAGTGTAAACTTGAACACTAGATGATCAATTTAGGCTCAATGATAAGACCTTTACTTGCCCATTTCTACGGAACATCATCTTATCCCTTTTATTTTCACTCCAAACCCTTTTCATGAAAAAGAGGAAGGAAAAGTAGAGCAAACTTTCGTTTTAAAAAGAAAGCTGAAAGAAAAAAAAACTGTTGAGGAAATTATGAGAATACGTAGCCGCATAACTCGTTTTTTTCCATTATCCTTCATTTTATATAATTGCGAGCGTGCAACTGTTTCGTGCGATTATTCGATACGGCATAAATTAGCGTTGATTCCCCGCGAACGTATTGCGATGTAAGGTCTTAATTAGGATAACATAATGATTGAGATGAGTCGTCATTAAACCTTTACTCTAGAGAAAAAAACTACCTGTGACGTAAAAAACGCGTCAAGCACGTAACAACTAATAATAGCATATTAAAGGTTCTACTTTATTTAAAAAGAAACTCTGGTAAACATGTTCTAATCGGTAGGAAAAATACAGAACAGTATCTTTGAAATCCAGCAGAAAAAAAAACAAAACTTATCTTTTAATTTGCTAAAAAAATTCCCCATTTTTTCGGCAAATCAAAATAAAAAGTTTTTTTCACACAATTGCTTTTTAGTTAAAAAGAAAAGAATAGGACCCTATGGAGTTCTATATTTTATGAAATTTGTATTTTAGATTATGCCCTAACCGTTAGCGATATGAAAAAAACAAACTTTAGGATGGTCAGTATTTAAAATTTTTTAAATAACAATTTGCTGAACAATTGTTCAGTTTCCCTGCCTGTTTCTAAACATATTTTAAACACTTTTATCAACAACAGTCATACAGAATTTTATTACGTTAGACATACGCAACATATATGAATATATATATATATATATGACCTAAACAGTTGTATTTTCAACTCAAAACGATAAATTTTAAACCAAAAATGGAACAATTAAATTTCAAATTAACACAATTAATTTTCAATCAAGTAAAATCGAATTATCAACAAATTACGTAAATTTTTAAATGATAGAAAATTAATTTTCAATAAAACGTTTAGTTGATACTATTGATACTATCAAAAGAGATAAATTTTCCACGTAAAAGGAGGAATTTTAAACAAAAGAGTTGAATTTTCAACCAAGAAAGATTTTTCAGTCAATAATAAAAAAAAGCTCATACAAAATGTTGATTTTCAACAAAAAAGACGAATTTCCTTCGAAATATACATTTTAACAAAAAAGTTCAATTTTCAATAAAAAAATATCAATCTTCTACACAAAAAATTGCATTTTCTAATCAAAAGAATCGAGTTTTCAACAAAATAAGTAGATTCTCAACTGACCAAATAAAATTTGCAACAAAAATTAGAATAGTAACTTTTTGAGTAAAAAGAATTAATTTTAAAAAAATAGAATTTTTAAAAAAATTGTTAGATTTTCAAGCAAAGAAATGAATTTCCAATCAAATATTTAAATTTTTAGGAAAATTTTTAACCCAATAGTTAATTTTTGAACCAAATAAATGAATTTTCAATCAAAAAGATAAATTTTCAACCAAACATAAATAGTTCAATTTGTTGTTTAAAAAATAAATTTAAAGAAAATTTAAAGAAAATTCTTTTTAACAAATTAGTTAAATTTTCCTAAAAAAAAATGCTTTTCAACTAAAATGATTAATCATCACTTTCAACTATGTAGTTCAATTTTAAACCAGAAAAGTTAAATTCTCAACGAAAAACGTAAGAGTTGGTATTACAAACAAAACGGATTTTTATTCATGAATCAAAAATAGTGCAATGCATGTAAAAAGACGAAATTTCAACAAAATAGTTGAATCCCCAACCTAATTTTTCAACTAGACAGTTTTGATTATTATCCAAAAAATATCAACCAAAACAGATCAATTTTCATTTAAGCAGTTGTTATATTTAGTTATTTACCCAAAAAAGACGAATTCTGAACGAGAAACAGTTAAATTCATTTAAAAAACCAAACATTAAAAAAAAAACAGTTGCATTTGCAACCAAAAAGAATGAGTTTTTCACAAAATTGTTGGATTTTCAACAAAATAATTAAATTAAGTCTAACTTCAGTTTGCCGAAAATTCCCTGACTCGTTCAGGTTTTCCCTGACATTCATTGACTTTTTCTGACAAGTTTTATATTCCCTGGCATACCCAGAGTTTCATTGACCAGTTTTAAAGTTCCTGATATTCCCTGAGTTTTCCTGGCCATCTTTCAATTCCCTGACTTTTCCTGGTAAGTTTTAAGCTCCCTGAAATTCCCTGACTTATTCCGATTAGTTATAAATTCTTTAACATTCCTTGACCCTTTTTTAATTTGCTGGGCAGTTTAAATTCCTTGACTTTCACCGAAAAGTTATAAACTCCCTGATGTTCCCTGATATGACTATTCCGCCCAAGCTACCTGTGTACCGTTCCCCCACTACTACTGGAAAGCCCCCCCCCCCTCCCCGCCGCTGACCAAGCTCAGTGGCAGCAGCTCGGCGATGTGAGGGGAAGCCGCGTAGTGAGGGACGGTACACAGGTAGCTGGGGCGGAATTGACCATCGCCCCCCTGACCAGTTTCAAATTTCCTGATTTTCCTGACTAGTTTTAATTTCTCTTAAATTCCTGGATTTTCTCCGGCCATTATAAATCCCTTGAGATTTCTTGACTCTTTTCAAATACCCTGGCCAGTTTTGAATTCACTGACTTTCATAGACCAGTTATAAATTCACTGAAATTATCTGATCAGTTTGAAACTCCCTAATTTTCCTTGGTCAGTCTTAAATTCCCGGAAATTCACTGGCCAGTTTTAAATTCCCTGATATTATCCGATAAGTTATAAATCCCTTGCCCCTTGACTCTTTTTAAATCTTCTGTCCAGTTTTAAATTCACTGACTTTCACCTACCAGTTATAAATTGACTGACATTCCCTGACCATTTTCAAACTCCCTGAATTTTCCTGACCAGTTTGAAATTCCCTGACTTTATCCCATTACTTATAAATTACTTGACATTCCCTGTCCCTTTTAAATTCCCTGATATTTCTTGACTTTCCCTGGCCAGTTTTAAGTTCCCTGAAAACCCCTTCATTTTTCCGACCAGTTATGACTTCCTTGACATTCTCTGACTGTTTTTAAATTTCTTGACTTTTACCTACCAGTTACAAATTCCCGGACATTACCTGACCAGTTTCAAATTCCCTGACATTCTCTGACAATTTATTTTAATTCTTTGACATTCCCTGACTTTACGGAATTTCCTCATTTGTAGCAACCCTCGATTCTCGACCCCTGAGCAGCCAATAATCTGAAAATATATGAAAGCCACCTTTTCACAGAAGTGGTTAGTTGTACCCTCCGTATAATAAATAAAGACCGATTTGACAGTAGGTACATTTCAGCACCTCTGCCTGCACATCATTTCCAGAGATTCGGAAAAGTGGAACACCGACCCTCTTTTTCTTTCTCTATTTATTCAGTGGCAATATGTACTTAGTCGCCCCTTGTTCCCAAGAGTAGATCAGTAATTTCCCCCGCAAAATAGAGGGACAATGGTGCAGCCTATAAGGAGAATTTGATAGCAGTGATCAAGCTATATGTATTTTTTTCTTCTTTTCAAAGTTCAAACACTTTCAACACCTTCAAGATTCATATACACACTATTTTTATCACAAAATTATTCAATATTATTTTTAAATATTTGACGCTAATATTTGAAGCTATATATTTTAGAGTCTCTGGAAATAATGCTAGAAAAACCTTTTACGCAAGCGGGTCACTATTTTTGTACACCTGTACAAAATCAACAATATTAAAAATAATAATTTGTGCTAGTGTTTATTTATTTGAAATTGAACATAAAATAAAGTTAAAATTGAAACTCCTACGCAAAATGTTATTTCTCTTTCCTATAACGAAGGTACATTAATCCTAGCGCGTATATATCTCTCAGTTGAAAATAATCTAGTGAAAACACATAGCAAAATACTATTTGTATTTCCCTTTTGGCAGACTTCCTGACAAGAAAATCTTCCACATGGCAGGTAAAGTTCCATTCATTCAATGATGTTTATATTAATGCATTCCACTATAAATTTATAGTTTTTCAACACTCGGAAAAAAATATTTCTCGAACGAAAAAACTTTTTTCCTGGCCATATTTCAAAATTGATTTAACCAAATTTTCCACTCATCAAAATATTTGTCTAAAACAATCAAAAAGTTTAATTGGTCCACATTTCATTATTTATATAATAACCATAATTTATAGTTGAACAAACAAAAGTGTTGTTGAACCAACGAAATCGATTTCTGAGTGAAAGATTTTGTTTGACTTTCAAGCACACAGTCATTCCCGAGATGAATCAATAAATAATATTGTATTGATGCAATGTCTGAGAATGAAAGGCTTTTAAAATAAAAATCAGACTAATGTTCCAATTTCATGAAATTGATTGAAATATAGGACAAAGGACGTGGGACTTACGTGACTATATCAAACCATAAATCAATCCTGATATAAGAACGATTAATTATTTTCCAATTTCCATACTGATCCACATTCACTTCTGATCGAAAACTATCATGTCATTCTGTACACGAGAATATTTTGTTGGGCAAAAAATTGGTTTATTAATCAAAACTAGTATTAAACATTTCATAAACTTGAACATCCATTATTAACCATGTTTTTAAATATTCAGTTTGGGGGGCTAAGTTGACGCCCCCCCCCACCCCACTTTTCGAAAAATGAACTGTTCTTCAGAGTGCTGGGTAGATTTAGCATAGTTGTACAGTTACTGACACTTTTTAAAAATAGTTCCCCAAAATTTGACCCAAAAAAATTTTTCAAAAAAAAAGAGCCAGCCCCTCACTTTTTAGAAAATCAACTTTTTCTTTAATATTCCTATACTTTCAAAAGAGTTCTACAGTTCTAGAACCAAATAGTTTCAAAAAACTTGAAAACTCAAAAGTTACAAAATTTTGAAAAACCCAAATTTGCAGATAAATTTTTTCGAAAATAGATGCAGGAGTTCTGATCGGAGTTATGTTAGCCCCCCGAATAGTTCAACAAAAAGACTAATAACATTTTTTGATAAAGTCAAAATTATGAGAGTGCTGGGAGTTCTAATCGGAGTTCTGTTAGCCTCTCCCCCCCCCCTCCGAAATAGTCCTACAAAAAAGACTAATGACATTTTTTCACAAAATCAAAATCCAAAAACCTACAACACTTTAACCATACCCAATAATTTTGAAATTCATAATTTCGAGAGTGCTGGGAGTTCTGATCCGAGTTCTGTTAGCCCCCCGAATAGTTCTACCAATAAGACAAATAAGATTTTTTCATAAAGTCAAAATCGAAAAACCTACAACACTTTAACCATACATAGTAATTTTGAAACTCAAAATTTTGAGAGTGCTGGGAGTTCTGATCGGAGTTATGTCAGAACTATTCGGGGAGCTAACAGAACTCCGATCAGGACTCCCAGCACTCTCAAAATTATGAATTTCAACATATTTGGGTATGTTTAAAGTGTTGTAGGTTTTGTATTTTCACTTTATGAAAACATGTTATTAGTCTTATTGGTAGAACCATTCGGGGGGCTAACAGAACTCCGATCAGAACTCCTGGATCTCTTTTAAAAAATTTCTCTGCAAATTTGGGAACTGTAGAACTCTTTTGAAGAAGTATAGGAATATTAAAGAAAAAGATTATTTTCTAAAAAGTGAGGGGCTGGCTCTTTTTTTTGAAAAATTTTTTTGGGTCAAATTTTGGGAAACTATTTTTAAAAAGTATCAGGAACTATATAACTATGCTAAATGTACCCAGTACTCTGAAGAAAAGTTCATTTTTCGAAAAGTGTGGGGGGGGGCGTGAACTTAGCCCCCGATTTAGAAAAATCTATTTTTAGTCTACTTATTCGCCAGAACTAATTCTAAAAGTTATCAGGAACTATAGAACTATTTAAAAGGATGTAAGAACTCTAGAAAAATTTTTGAAATTTTGAATGTGGGGGGCCAACTTCACACGCATACAATAACGAATAATTTCGAATTTGAAAAAAAAAATAATGAACGATTTTGAATTGAAAACGTTTTAAATCAAACAGTTTTAGATTACTAAAATTTTTAAAAAAGTACAATATTATGAATGGAATATGAAAGGCGAATAAAAGCATTAAAATTTTTATAATTTGAAACTGACAAATTTTTTTGTTAGAAACTCTCAAAATTATTAAAAATCAGATTAACGTTTTTAAATTAGGTAAATTTCATTATAAATGAGTTAAAATTGTATCATTTGTAATTTAAAGCATTCCAAATCGAACAGTTTTAGTTTGAATTGAAGAATTATGAATTTATGACAATTTCAAAACGTAAAAAATGAAATATTCTCAGATTAGAATTTTGAAAAACTTCAAATTTTGCAAATTATTAATCATACTTGTCAAGATTGAATCATTTCAATTTTATTTGAAAAATTAAAACGTATAAAAGAGAAAAATGGTAGATTTAGCATAACATGAGCATAACACAACAAGAGCAACGAAATTTTTAACTTTATAATTTCAAATCGTGTAATTTTCAACACTACATTTTAAATCAGTATTCATTTTTGCATTTTTCCAATAAAACGTTCTTCAATTTAAAAAAGATTAATTTTTTGTTTTTTTAAATTGTGTTTGCAATGTACAATATTTTGGAACATTCTCAAATAAAAAAAAATACATTTTTAATGCCTCGTTCAAAAATCATTTAATTTATAAAGCTTGAATTTAAGAAATTACTGTCTTAATTTTTCATTGTTTTGAATTTATTCTGGAGACACTTTATATAAAATTTTGAAATACCTAATAACGAAATTGCTATCTCATTTTTGAAGCAAAAAAACTTCAGATTTAAGGAATTAAGAATTAAACTGTCTTAGTATGTGCATTTCTTGCAATTTTTTCATTCAAATTCTTTTTTGTCTGTAGTTTACTATTACATTTATTTAAATCAAGCCTAAATATTAACTCTTAAACATTTTTTGTACATATAAAAATTGATTTTTTTCATAATTAATCTTTTATTAGGCGAATATTTCAAGAATAAGTCAAATTCCGCGACATCGTTACAAAATTCTGATTCCATATATAATTTTTTTGTTAAAAAACATCAATCACGCCTCTAGCTTTAAAATATAAATATTATTATAGTAATAGAAAATGAACTTTTTATATTCTACTTTTACATTTTTTTATATAACTTTATCTTTATATTTAAATATTTGTTTTGGTCTCATTATCCTATTTTATATATTTTATTTTCGCCTCTTGTGAATATAATAATAACAACAAAAATAAAACTGTTTTATTGAATGAAAAAATTCGAATTTACTATAAAAAAACTTTTGATGAAATAAAAGTGGTAAAGTTTGAAAAAAAACAAAAATTTATTGATAGGAAAAAAATGGAAAAAAATAATATCTTGATTAAATAAAATAGAAATAAATAAAATAAAAATAAAAGTAATAAAAAAATAAAATGAAGTAGCAAAACAATCCAGCAGCAGCAATCGAGTCCGGACTTAGCGGTAACAAAACTCGGAGTACATCTTAAAAGTTTAGTAATGACCTATTACTGGGAGAAGTATGAATCCAATCAAAATTCCAAAGGTTATAGGTTCCACTTGCTAGGTTGATGCAACAGAAAAATTGAGAAAAATTCACGAGATAAAAAACACGTGAAAAGCGATCGGAAATATAGGACCTTCAATGTGGACGAGTAAAGAGAGTCCTCACGAAAGATTACTGTTATGGACATGTTACTGATATCGAGACCATCCCAGAACCTAATTGGTTTGTGCCCGTGCTAAGTTTGTAGAATATTCTCGTACGTTACCGACAACATCAAATTTTACTGCGCAATTTTCTGAAACGAATTTTTGCATAAACAAAACCAAATTAATTCTTACGAAATTCTTGCCCACAGTCGCGGAACATTATTTTATGACGTTATCGGTAAACTTCGAAAATATTCTACAAACTTAGCACGGACATGAACCACTTGAGCTGTGCAATGTTCTCGATGTCTTTAACAGGAATCTTGCCTCAGAATTCTCCTTACTTATCTACTAATGAATGAATTCGTATATCAAAATATGAGTAACTGAACATTCTTTTTTACTTTTTCAGGTAACTGATGCAAAAATGTTCGATAAAAGAAAGAAGGGAAAGATTTTCCAGGGCTTCGTGAACCTGCGGAAGTTGATGAACTGAATAATGGACCTTTCGGATGAGAGATGAGATTCAAACCACTCCAAGTAAGATTCGACTGATCCCTTCCATCGAAATCTGTCTCGAAAACCAACTAAACCGCCTACGTTCATCTCGAGTAAAATTGGTGTTGGTCGCTCTAATTTTGCAGGATTGCATCTGTCGCCCACTTTGCTCTGTATTTATAGAGTCACACTCATCCCTAACATGCTCCCATGTAGAAAACGTTACTGTTACTACTCGCCACCACACAGATAGTTTTACTCTTTCTCTTCTCCTCTCTTCGGCACTCTGTCTTGAGTCTCTTAATTATCTTTTTCGACCAACCGCAAATAACCCTGGATGGATTTGCAAAGAGAAAGACTCACTCTTTCTTTCTTTCTTTCTTACTTTGTCGACATATTTAATCCAGATATCGAGATATCAAACGACCCTGTTCCCGCGAGTCCTATTCCAACCCACTTATTGCCTCTGTCATTAAAGATAAGACTTTTTTATTTGCTCTTTCAGCTATAAAATGTCTTATTTGCTTTACATTTTTTTATAAATTTTATTATCATCCAGGGAATTTGAATTCACTTGTCACCAACTAGATTTATTTCATTGATTCAATCATGCAGAAAGTTGAGAAAAAAAGGATTCACTTCGCAAGTGTCTTTGACGAAATTTTCTGCGCAATTTGTTTTGAAATATTTCGCTTCAATTTCTAGTTTCAGGGTGTCTACTTGCCTGGACAACCTTGAAATATCAGGAAATTTTTTAGGTCATAAAAAATCAGTTTTATTAAGAAGCAAGGAAAGCTAACCTGTGCTAAATAGCCCTCCATAAATTACGTAAAGTTTTTTTTTCAAGCATTGTTAAAAGTCGAAACATTTGATCAGCCCCCCCCCCCCCCCCTCCCCGATGAAAGTTTTCATGTGTGAAATATTTTTTTTTCCTTGTTTTTAAGCTATGACCTGATTCAT
>JAAAKG020134156.1:0-13935 GCA_010014905.2 Druon quercuslanigerum | reverse complement strand
TTTAATTCCCTTCATTGCTTTATAAAGTAGTTTCTTGCATCCTTCAAAGTCATTTTGTATTTTCTTCTCTTCTTCTGTTCTAATTTTATCTTTACTTGCTCTAACTAATCGCTCGAGTATCCTCTTTTTGCGTCTGTAATCGTATATACGTCTATTTCTTTCCTCATCACTAAGACCTGTCATGTTAAAAGTTCTCCTGCACGCTTCTTTCTCAGCTTTTCGGGCACCCTCAATTTCATCATTCCACCATGCATCACGAGACATTCTTCCTACAACCGCGGTATCACACACTTCGATTGCACATCTAACAATAATATCCCGGAACATAGTCCATGCGTCTTCTATATCTTTATTTTGTACAAGCGCCTCCCAAGTTGCCTTACCTATGCTTTTGATTATCTTATTTTGGAAATCTATTCACACATCGTTTTAGGCAACTTGATTTGATATAATTTAGAAACTGTGCTCCCCTGTCCACTCCATAATTTCCCAATATTCTTACGACCTTTCCAATAGCCCAAAGAATATTAGCGAAAAATTTGATGCCGATTGTTCAAAAACTGCAGCTGTGGACAAGCCTCCCCTATCTTCACTACCCCTATGCCAACCACGCTCTTAAGACCTGTCTGGGAGCCCAAGGAATCTGTGTGCAAAATTTGGTGCGAATTGTCAAAAACTGTAGATTTTTAAAAGCATTATACAATTTAGGCCACTTGCTTTCATATATTAAAAAACTTGCTCCCCCCTACCACTCGATCTGCCTCTCAATACTCTCAAGACATGCCATATTCCCCACATCGCCCTATGTCCCCTATATTCTAACGACCAGTCTGTGAGCCAAAAGAATATGTGTCTAAAATTTGGTGCTGATTTTCAAAAACTGTAGATTTTTATGAGCATCATACATTTTATGCCTGGTCATTTTATATATTTCAAAAACTGTGTCCACCCAACCCACTGCATCTTTCCCCTAATACTCTTAGTACCTGCCTGGGAGCCCACAGAATAAGAGTCAAAATCTTATGCCAATTGGTCTAAAACTGTGATTGTCCCTCCCATATACCCGACCCCACCGTATGCCCCCCATACTCTAACGATCTGTCTGTGAGCCGAAAGAATATGTGTACTAAACTTGGTGGCGATTGCCAAAAACTGTAGATTTTTATTAGCATTATACTTTGCAGGTTCTTGTTTATATCTAATTAGTTAAAAAATATGATGCACCTTATGCGCTTTATGCCAATGTTACGGAATTTAATTGCAATATTCTGCATCAAGTGCATTATATAATGACGAGGCGATTAAAAAAGATACAAGAAAATCAGAGATGCTGCGTATTCGTCAATCAGAAAAGTGTGGAATTGCAAGTTATTTCATTTTAAAGATTAAACTGAATGGTATGCAATCGACAGCCTTTTCTTTAAAAATTCCTTTTCCACAATTTACAACCAAAAACTATGTAATCATAAACATTCATCATTTTCCTCTTTTTTTTCTCGAATAATTGTTTTAAATACAACTGTTTGCTTCATAATGAATGTGCCGTTGCTCAGGATTGAGATGCACTTTTTTGTTTCCAACAAGATAGTTACATTGGTAACAAAGATATTGATTATTATCAACTAAACGGATAAAGCTCAATACATGAATTGTCAAAAAAACAGTTCCACACTCAGCTAAATAGCTGAATATGCAACCAAGAAGATTATATGTTAATCAAAATAATTTGTTTATCACACGAAAGACAATATTAGAGTAAATAGTGCAAGTTTCTATGATGAAAAAGTGAATTTTCAACAAAAAATGGAATAGTTACATTTCTTTGTAAAGAAGATTAACTTCCGTAAAAAAATACGAATGTGTAAACAAATATATACTTTCTCGACAAAATTGTTAAAACTTCGAAGCCAAAACAGCATATTATCTTTAAAACGGTTGAATTTTCGAGCTGAAATTATAAAATTTTAGCAAAAAATTTAATTTACTTTAATTTACTTTAATTATGTAATTAATTTCATTTACTTTAATTATGTACCAAGCAGATAAACTTCCCAATCAATTGTTTTACATTTAACTAATTGGTTGAATTTCCTACTAAAATAGTTAAATCATCAACCAAAAGTATAAATTTTCAACAATTATGATTATTTGCTACCAAATATTTTTATTTTCTACCATTTCTATATATTTTCGATTCAAAAAGATGAATATTTACAAAAACGAATTTATTTTAACAAGATTTCAACATTCAACCAAATAGTTGAATTTTCAAATAAAAAGATAAATATATTTTACCAAAAACACTTTCTTAACCTAGAAGATCAATTTACTAAAAAAAATGAATTTTCAACTAAACACATGCATTTTCAACGGGATAGTTGTATTTTCAAATGAAAAGGTAAGTTTTCCAAAAGTCGAAACTCCAAACCAAATTTGGATTTAAAAAATTAATTTTCAACCAAAAATAAAACGAATTTAAAACAAAAAATCTTCAGCAAATGAAATAAAAAATAAACTAAAATGACGATTAAACTCGCATTAATTAAGATAAATTATTTACCAAAAAGATGCATTTTTAACAAAATATATAAATTTTCAACTAAAAAACAGAAATTGTCAATCAATAGATATAATAAATCAGTTTTTAGTTAGAAACATAAGTTTTCAACCTATGACATGCATTTTCAAACGCTAAAATTCAATTTCTCTAAAAAATATACAATTTCCACAAAAAGTGGAATAATTGCAATTTCAGCTAAATATGTGAATGTTTAATATAAATGATATATCTAAATGTATTTATAAATTTGCTTTTGGAAATATATGAATTTTCAGCAGTAAACGATACATTTGTAAACAAAAATAGAATAGTTACATTTTATGTTGAATAAATGAATCTTCAACAACAACAGATACAAATTTTGAAGAAACGAATGAGTTTCCCACCAAAGAAATGAATTTTTTGACCCAAATAGTTTAATTTGTAACACAAAAAGGAAATTTTTTTTATGGAAAACAACATTTTATGCTTGTAAATCAAAGTTCAACGCTTGAAAATCAAGAGCGGATTGCAGCTAGTGTGACGCTATCGAAATTGTTTAATACAAGCTTTTAAAATTATAATTTTTTTTAAAGCAACGGAAATTGAAACGTATTAAAAACAACATGGGATATGAATCAAAGCAACCCAGTTATGGCAGGCTTGGGACGAAAGTGGGGAGCAACTACTCTCAGTAGTTCTGTCATGACATCGCGCGCTCATACATCAATTTCCCCCACTACGCCCGGTATTAATATCGATTCGGAATCCTTTCCCACAGCGACTACAAGTATGGGTAGCGTTACATTTTCGAGAACAATAGCTAGCGTGGAGACATTTAGCGCATACGAACAAGCAGCACCTTTGTATACTCCTGCTAGTCGCTCAACAATGATTCCAACTTCCTTTCAGGATGTGATTCAATCCACAGCACTTAGGAGGACTCATTTTTCTAACGATTATCGTCAGACCAATGCCATAAGTGACAATACGTACCCTTTAAATTTTTTGAATATTTTGGAGCAACTCGATCAGACCTTGCAGGCAGAGGATAGGCATTCAGATGTTAGTCATGATACTGCTACTTTGCAGAATTCTAATCATTTCAATAGTACTAATCCATTTTTGAATTAATTTACACCCTCTAGTGATCCTTTTCGTACTGATAACATTTCTAACAGCCATATTTATAATAGAATTAGACCATGCTGTAGTTAGAAAATGGAATATCAAATATAATGGGAAACGCGATAGTAGTGCGGAGGAATTCCTAACACAAGTTGAAGAGTGTCGCAGGGGGAGTTTGTTAACAGATGCAGACTTCACTTGTAGGTACGGAGGATTGAGTTTTCAAGCGGGAATTAGGGATGAAGGGCGTAGAAGGACTCAAGGTCCAGATGAGCCCATAGCAGATTACTTGTTGAACATTCGCTTAATATTCCAACATTATGATCCTCCAATATCAGAGTTAGAGCAATTACAACTTGCTATCAATAAATTGCATCCAAAGTATCTAGATGCTCTGCCTAAGGTTGAGTATAGAACTTTTGAAGAGCTAGAAGCCGCGGGTGACGCTTCGAAGCAGCTACTGCTACTCCCCCAAACAAAGATAGTGTTTTGCCCGAATTTGCCTACCTTGCGGACATTAGGAAATCAGATGGTGTAGCAGCCACCGAAAATGAACCTACAACCTTGCCAAGCGGTACTAATAGGAGCATTGAGGGTAGTAATAATAATAATACCACTAAGAAGCAAGGTGGTGGAGGTCGTGGTAAAAATCGTGACAGGAAAAGTGCTGGTGGAGCAAGTTCCAACCCCAATAATAATATTAATCCAGGTAACAATCCAGGTAGCACTTGCGCTGTATTGGATCCCCGATTACAATAATTACTTTTATTATCTCGGTATTCCTCAGGCACATATGGTGCATATGATGCAGGCCACTGAAGTATCGAACTTACCGACTGCTGCCGTAGGTTCCAATGTTAGAGGTCCAACACAACTAAACACAATGCCCACTACCGCTAGTGGCACCCGAAGAGATGTGCTTTACAACTATTGGAAATGCAATAAGACAGGACACGGTTTCCGTGCCTGTTCAAAACAAAAGAGTATATTTTGCCACAAATGTAGTAAATCCGGTCAATACTCGTCGATCTATAGCGGATGCTCTGGACCCAGATCGGGAAACGAATAAGGGCAAGTGATAATCACTTCCCGCTTTCATTGCTGAGGTCCCTTAGAGTTTCTTCGATCAAGTAAATATGGTACTTGACGAGAGGCGCCTATTTATTACTATTTGTGTGGACGGCCAACCATTAAATGGACTCTTTGATCTCTTCTCGTGCTGTACTCATATAGGCAAGCAAGCCTTTTGGAAGTTTAGTACCTTACTGAAGAAATTAGCTAATCAGCCACACACAGGGATTATGTATCCTAATGGTGTGATTGAGCAAACTGCCGGACAAACTGTTTTACCACTTAAGTTTTTAGGTATCACAAAAATTTTACCGATTCGTTTTGCACCAACTTTTGACTGTGAAGTTTTGTTTGGTCACGAGTTTGCGGAATTATTTGACTTTGATGTTAGGTTTAAACCGCGAATTTGAAGAATGGGTAACGTTATTTGGCGAACATACCAGGGACAAGTAATAGGTTCTGAAACGACCCTACCACAGAAAGTGTCAGATGATTGTGCGGAGAGTACTGATGTTTCTCTGTCAAATGCGGTCGCACGAGCCTGTGCTGGCATAAAGCAACTGAAGTCTTTACAGACTACATTCTTAGACAATTTTCTTAAGAGAAAAATTCTTTCAGTGCCAACAAAGCTTCCTGTCACACACATGGTGGAAGACCATACAGATATTCAGGGCCATCCACCCATCAGACAAGAGTATCGGCGTTTTTCTCCCAAGGTTGAGGACTCCTTGAGAGAATCCGCTCAAAAGCTGGAAGATGAGGGGATTATTAGTCCGAGTAAGAGCAAGTGGTGTCATCCCGTTGTAATGGTCAGGAAGTCTGATGAAAATTATTAACTTTGTTTCGACTTCAGGAAATTGAATGTGGTAGCAAAGAAGGATGCATACGCAATGAGAAACATTAGTGCTATTTTAGATAGGCTTTCTTCCGCACGGTTCATTTCAAAGATTGACCTTAGTCAGGCTTTTCACCAGATCCCTCTTTCAGAGGAGTGTAAAGAGTTCACTGCTTTCCCTGTGCCGGGGAAGTGGCTTTAACACTATAATTGGATGCCTTTCGGCTTATCGGGAGCTCCGGGAACGTTAAAGGTTTGTTGGACCTACTGATAACACCGGAATTCGAGCCCCATGTCTTCGCGTACATAGACGATATAATCGTAGTAAGTGAAACCTTTGAGGAGCACATCCACTGGTTAGGGAGGGTTCTGGATGTCGTTATAAGTGCCGAACTTACTGTTAGTCCAGACAAAAGCGAATTCGGCTGCAGTCAGATACGTTATCTCGGTTATCGGGTTGATATAACTGAAATGCATCCGGACCCTGAAAAGATTGAGCTAATAACATCTTATCCAGCTTCCACTAATTTGCGAGAACTTGGACGGTTTCTGGGAATGGTCTTGTCGTATAGGCGGTTTGTGAAAGATTTTTCCACTAAAGCTGAACCCCTTTATCCATTACTAAAGAAAAATCGAAGACTCGAATGGGAAAGTGATCAGGAAAAGGCTTTCCAGGATTTAAAATCAGCTCTAATGACCGCCTCCACGCTATCTAGACCGGACTTTATTTACCGTTCTATTTACAAACTGACGCAAGCAGTACGGGTTTAGGAGCAGTCCTCACTCAGATCCAAGACGGTGAAGAACACGTTATAGCTTTTGCTAGCAGATCTATGCAGGGTGCCGAGAGAAACTACACTGTAACCGAACAGGAATGTCTGGCAGTAGTGTGGGCAGTTGAGAAATTTAGACCATATCTCGAGGGGTATCACTTTGTGATATCCTCCTTTGTGGTAACACACAGAAAAATACCCTTCACCACGTACCAGATGCTCTGTCAAGAATGTATGAGTCAGATCAAGAGATTGTTTCCTGAGTGGCAGTTGGAGGATAATCGGCTTTACTGTCATCGCCCTGACCATCTCACCGCTCCATTAGTGCCCGATTTAGAGGCCTGGCAGCAGGTTTTACCTTTAGAGCTTCGCGCAAAAGCTATCAGTGAAGCTATTTCGTTGCTTTACTATTGGCCCGGAATGTTTAATGACGTCACAAAATACGTTTGAGCATGCGAAATCTGCCAGAAGATGAAGGTGGAACAGGCAGGCCCAGTAGGTCTTATGGGCAAACGAGTAACTGAGCAACCTTGGTCATTGGTAGCAGCTGACATGATGGGTTCATTTCCACCCAGCCGCTCTGGTTATTAGTACGTCTTGGTTTTCCATGACATGTTTACCAAGTGGATCGAGATCCTACCTCTAAGGAAAGCAAATGCCGTTAATGTCCAAAGGTCGTTTGAAGAAGCTGTCATTTTTAGATAGGGAACTCCCGAATTTTACTGACAATGGCACCGAGTTTGTGAACAAATTAATTTCGAAGGCTGCGTTGGAATTGGGAATTAGGCATTCAACTACCCCGCCGTATCATGCGCAAGCTAATCTGGTAGAGCGGGTAAATAGAGGGCTAAAGACCATGATATCATCTTTCGTAGAAGGTGATCGTCGGAGTTGGGATAAACACCTCCCTGATTTCCGTCTCGCGTATAACACTGCCGTACATAGCTCAACTCGGGTGTCGCCAGCTCTCCTAAATTACGGTAGAGAGCCTAAGCTGGCTAAGTTATTGAGAAGACAAGAGGCAGAAGACCCCGATATAGTGCGCTTAGCTATAGAAGATTGGGAATGTAGGATTAAAAGATTGTCAGCTCTTAGAGATTGAGTCGCGCGTCTTTTAGATATCGCGTCGGATCGACAGGCTAAGTATTATAACCGCCGTAGACGGGATATCCGCTACCAAGTAGGAGATATCGTTTGGCGTAAGACTCACACTTTGTCGTCGGCTGTCGACTATGACGCTAAGAAATTATTCCCAAAATACGCGGGCCCGTTCAGAGTAGTAAAAGTCATTATTACAGTGGTGTATGAGATCCAAGATGAATCTGGAACACTTGAGAAGGCCCACATAAAAGACCTTAAACATTACTAGTCAATCAATCTAGACGCAATTAACGAGAAACTTTCTTCGCAGCCTGAAGATGAAGAAACAAGTTCCGAAATTTCGTCCGGATACGATCCAGGCCTTGAAGAGGCCGATGGGGATACTCAGATGCAGGAATACTGCAGGACCGGCGATACTGCCAAATCCGGGAATCGAGCCCCATCCCACAGCCAATCCTCCCAAGAGAGGAAGGGGAAGGCCACCAAAGCCCACAAGCGCCGAGAATCGGGGTACAAAAACAGCGGATCAGCGAGGAGGTACTGCGCGGGGAAGAATCAAGAGGCAAACCAACGGTATTCCAATCGCCCATCTCGTTCGCCGACGCGGTCCCGGAAGGCCTCGGAAATTTGAAGGGAATCATCACCAAGTCGAATTGGCGGAAGAGGAGGAAGAAGGACCCCGTCGCAGTAGTCGGCTCAAATGTAAAAAGTAGGGTACCTTCAGAATCCTTCCCCGTATCCAAGCCAACAGTGGAGATTGGGGTCTAACGCTGGGAACTCAAAGATGAGGTCGGACCTAGGAAATGCAACTTTGAAACCGCAGTAGACAGGGAAGGTCCCTCTCGTCCTTTGCGTAATTTCGAAAAGCCGTCACCACTTGCCACCATCGATGCCCAGTTTTCCGTCCTTCTCCGGTAGAGGAGTGAAGTTTACGCCGTCTTAGGATCCGTCGGCCGGGTTGCCAATGATGCCAACTCAGAACCAATTTCCGCAATCCACTTTCGCAACAAAGGCGGCTTCTATACCAGCCACCAGGACACTCCTCTCAGGGTGCGCGCAAAGTATACGAGGCAGAATTCCTGTTGTCGTTAATGCCACCACCGGAAAATGGTTGCTGGAATTGCCACCTGGTAGGACACCCCTATCAGGCATGCTCAGTTCCCAGGGAATTATTTTGTTTCTCATGCGGTAGACCGGGAGTGAGGGTTAGTCAGTGCTCGAGGTGCGTGGACAGATACCGGCGAAGGGAGGCGGGACCCCGATTGCCCTTTGGGCAGGAGAACCGTCCTCGCTCGATTTCTATGCCTGCCCATCAGCCCCTTGCGCTGCCTGAGTGCCTACGTCGAATGATGCTCCCTTTCCAAGCTGACGCCAGAATTTCAGTACCCGCTCCACCCTCTCTAAACGCCGATCACCCGATCATTCAATCCTTGGCCGAGGCTATCCTGAGGCGGCTTTAACTATCTCAATTGGTTTAAATTTTTTTTCTATGAGGTTGTACAGTTAGATTTAAGCATTTATTACCGTTTGATCTTTAGGACTAGTTTAGTCGTCAGGTGATATCATTAACCATGAAAACCTTTTCTTGTCACTCGATTCAAATTTAGTTACAAGTATTCCTTATATAACTACGATTTATAGGTTTATTGCGTCTATTGGCTTAGAGTTGCACCAGTTCATTTGAACTAGGATTTGTCAATTTGTTAGGGACTTTAGAATACAGCAATACTTTTTTGTTAATGGGTCTAGTAAATAGCAGACTTTAATCAATTTTGTTTAAACATGATTGTTTTGTTAGTGAATCTGGCAGATAGCAGACTTTACATAATTTTGTTTCCCTTTTAGATACTATCACTGTCATGTTTGGGGTAGGTCAATTGCTACCCAAGATTCTTTTATTTACTGATACAGTTGCATTTCATGTCCTATTCCGTCTAAATCTTTTCTTTTATTTTTCTTCTTTCTTTCTTGAAATACTCAGACATAAAGTCAACCCAAAAATCGATTACTTTAAATTATACTTTAGAATATAATCAGACTTGGAATATGGCTTGGAGGTCGGATTTCTGACGCCTGCTGGTCTTGGTATCCCGCTGGTCAGTCTGGGAGAGGATGTTGTAACGTAGTAGCTTGCCATTCGTTATGGATCTTCCCTTGATTTAATGTATAATTATAAAAGAAGATGGCGATACATTACTTGACCAACATAAACTCAAAAATCTAACTAATTAAGGAATGAGCCTGAGAAATTAGGATATGTCGAATGAGTGTATATACACGCAACACACAATATTATGGCAAATTTAGGTTAAGGTTAGGTAATTTTCCTTTTGTCTGTATTAATGGATCAGACATCCTACCTTTGTTTCTATGGAAAATTTGGAGTCCTTAATCCAATCAACACTTTGGAAATTCCTGTTTGGCTTGCTGAAAATACCGAAGAGAATCCTTCGAAACCACCGATCGCTGATCGGCCTAACAACACGGCCGGGTCTCCGACCGGGTCTTTAACCCATTCGATCAAGGGTTAAAAATCAACCATCTACAATTATTAGAGACTGCCGGTATAACAACCGACTCGGCACATGTCACAACAGACGGGCAGCCATCTTTGCCACTACCGACACGTTTGTCACGGGATGAGGAATGGCGCATAACAACCAGTAATGGCTATAGCGGAATCAATTCTACCGCTGAAGGTTGGACGTGGAGCATAAAGGGGGCAGCACCTATCGGACACACCCGGTGAATAACAAAAACGAGCTGAAAGATCGCAAAAACGACGCAACACCTCAGTTCATGTTGGTCGTTTCCACGGAGAGGAAGTTGGATTCTTTTTTTCTTGACGTCCGGTGTCTTTGGAACGAGTCCAAGATTTGTAGCCAGGTTTGGCATTTTCCAGCAGGGGCTCAAATTTTTCTTTGAAAAAAAACAAGGTAGGCGTCATGCCAGGTTCTCTCTCTTTTAAGTCGTGTTCGGTGTCTGATTTATATGAATTTGATTTGTTCTTTATTTCTTTGTGTGCAATAATTTTGTTTTTGGGTTGTTAAGAATATTTGTTGAAGTGATGTAAGATGTAACAAAATATTACATTTTGTCCTCTTTAGTTTAAACAAGTTTTTTCGATATAGGCTAGTTAAATTTTCGTTGAGTTATTTTAATTTGGAGATAAATGCTTAGCGTCAAATGGCGGTACATGCATGATTTTCGCGATAACAAATAAAATCATTGTCGGGTTGTGCCCTTCAGGCAAATCTTGTTTTCCTTAAATGGAATAATTGAATTTTTCCAATCTAACTTCTAATTTTCAGTTATAAAATTCTCCTTTTCATTTCATTATATCACTTGTTGTAATAAACTCTGTTTATTTCTATTTTTTTACTAATATAAAATGGTCTAAACGCTTCTTCGCCCTCATTTAATCCCTCTACTACTAGCCAGGTAAGTCCAGGAATTAGTGACGTCATCACTGGCTTTCTATCCCTCCAAGCTGGGAATGGCGTTATAAGTTGAAATGTAAAATAGAATTGAATATTTGAATTTAAAAGCTTCTAAAATTACCCGAATATACATTTTGATTAAAGAAAAAATTACAATTGACCGTAAACACAGATTAAACGCAATTGTCTCAAATTAAAAAATAAATTCACCTTCATTTTCACAGCTGACAATTTTTTTCTATATTGTAGACAATATAGAGTATAGACCATCGAAATCAAATTATTGTACAGGAACGTTACAAATACAAAGTATGTACTTTTAAATGGAAAATTTTGTATTCCGAACGTTTTCCAACGAGTTTGACCTATTTATAAGTTTGAACATTGCAATTAATATTGAAATTGTGGAATTTCGAACAGTAGAATTTACATTTTAAACAGTGTTCCTTTCTGAAAAATTAAATTTACTGAAGTCAATTGAAGTTTTTAAGGCTGACACTCTAAATTCGATTCAGTCCAAAGTTACTGATTGCAAGTAAATTTTGACTGATATAAACTGTACCTTCCTTTAATTAAAGCAGTCATTTATGCCTTAATATAATTTTTTAATAAAATGGTGTAATTCAATTAAGAATGTTAATCTACAAATAGTATTTGTTTATAAACATATTTTTATTCAAAATATATTTATCCCTTATGCTAAAACCCTGTTTATGAAGAATTTAAAAAATTATAACATAATTTACGATAATAATATTCATAATTATTTAATATTGCCGAGTAAAAATTTTTAGTTGTTACTAAATCAAACGTAACACACTGTATTTTGAAAAGGGTTTTAAATAATTTTTTAAACTCAAATATTTATCATCTTTAATCAATGTTAACATTTTTACCCTTTTGGTTTCCATTTTCATAAAACTTGTTGTTGGCAGCATCTCAGACAAGATTATTAGAGCCTTGAAATTACCCAAAAAATATACCCAAGTTTATAAAATCTATACATTATGAGAGTTAACTCATTTATACCATAAATAAAATCAGCAGAAAAAATAAGTATTTTAATTAATAAAATGATATGCATGTTAACTTAAAATGGATGCTGTAATTTTGCTACAAAAGTTGATTTAGAAATTAAACCTTTTTGTCACTTCATATTTAAATTCTGCAAACTAGTGCATTTTTCAATTGATGTCCTTTTATAGCTAAATAATTTCAAAATATAAAATTTGAAAATTGGAATATTGTCACGTTCACAAAATTCAAAATTTTATAATAAAAAAAGTTCACTAATTTTACTTTAAAAGATTGTGCTAATGTTATAAAGAATTTATATGGTTATAGATAATAATAAATAAATGCTCCCAGGAAGATATTTTAATAGATTTGTAAGGTGTTAAAATGATTTTATAGCATTTAAAATCTTTTAAAGGATTTGAAGGAATATAATTATCTTTTATTGATTTTAACGAGATTTTATAATATTGTAGTGAAATTTCAAAGGATTTATTCATATTCGACGTGCGCCAAAGAAAGGGAGCTTACTGTAAAAAAATCGAAATCGAGGTTGGTACGCTTTTCGATAGTTTGTGTTCGTTATTATTTGTAATAATTTAGTTGTTAGGTGCCTCAGAAATCGAGCCTTTCGCTCGAGATCCCGTGGAACACCTCCCACTACTCACCACCATACCTCCGCGTCTCATCTGTACCCATTCGTGAGCCACGTCTACGCCCTATCTCGTTCCGTCGTAATTTAGTAGTAAGTGAAGAGGGAAGATTTCGCGAGTATTCCCTCTCTCCTAAAAGTCGGGTCTGTCGGCTCTACTTCGACCGTTCGCCCTGAAAAATCTCACTTTTCAGAGTAAGCCCTCTTTCATCGGCGCACATCTTATATTCATTTCGGGATCTCGAAGAACTGTGGAATATAAAAACTCCAAAACTGCTAACAGTAACATTTTCTGTTTCAAGTAACGGAAGATTTATTCTTACCTTTTTTATTAAATTGTTGACAGCGTATAATACTTAACTGCTAGAAAAACACACTAATCGCAGAAACATTACTCTTCCACGATAAATTTACACTTCGTACAACGCACAGAGCATCATCTTTGATGAGAAAATTCTAAATGAAACGAGTTCATGAACTCAAGAACTGTAAAATTTTATATTGTAGTATTTGAATTGGCCCGCTCCTGAGTCAGGCGCGGTGTGTGGCGCCCTCGATGCGAGATAGTGAGTTAGGCGGAGAGATGTGTCAGTCATAGAGAGGCGTCTATTGGGAAGCGTCACTGGGTACTGTTCTTATTTTGAAGTATGCCAAAAAAAATTAAAAATTAAAACCAATAACCCAAGACTTGGAGAGTTGTGTTCGGTAATTATTTCTAATTACATTTTTTTGCGATTTTAGTTAAAGAAAGTTGAGACTAAATCCGTTAAATGTGATAGGGGTAGTTACAATTAGGTGTGGAATGTTATTGTGAAGGTAAATATATCTACTAGAGACTTTTAATGCTGTGTATGTTAATGATTAATAATTTAAAATATTTGTTATCGTTTTAATTGATGGAAGGTGAGACTTGGTTCGTTAAATGTACTAAGAGTAGTTCTCAAGTCTTGCTTAATGTTCCTGCGGAGATGAGGGTATGAAAAAGATTTTTGGGAAAGTCTTAGTGGTAATAATTCTTAACTGAAATATTTCCGGATTTTTTATTTGAATGCAGATGAGCAGGATTTGGTTAAATGCGTCAGGTGTGTTTTTTATTTACTATTTTAATTATTACTGTGGACTAGTGGGTATAGTCTAAAGTTTTTCAAGGGTACATAGCAGTTTTTGACAGTAACGAGTTACCGGAACAGTTACTTTTTTTAGTAACAATCTTAATAACGGTAATGCAAAGTAACACGCGTTACTGATCAGTACTATACAGGGTGTCCCGGTACTCAAGGTAGAAATTTATTGTGTTGAATTCCAAAAAAAAATGGAATAAAAAATTCTAATGAAAAAAATTTGTAAAGTGCATAATTACCGAGTAATTAGCAATTCAAGAT
>JAAAKG020134155.1:0-13936 GCA_010014905.2 Druon quercuslanigerum | reverse complement strand
TTTTAGTTTTTGTTGCATGATACGGAAGGGATACTATGTGGATACTATAAGGGTACGCTGTAGGATAAAAAATATTAAAATAGAATAAGTTAAAAATTGAATATTTTAGACTAAAACAATATTTAAAATATAATTTTATGTACGAATATATAATTATTATAAAGTTATTTTTAAGTTAAAAATATTTTGCGAGGTTTCAATCATTTTTAACGTTAAATTGTGGCAAATCTTCATTTTTAAACGAATTCAGAATTAAATTAATGTTATCTTTTTAATACTCAAAGTACAGATGCATTTAATAAATATTTTTTAAATTATATTTACACTTGATAAAATAAAAATGATTTTATAAAAAAAATTTAACTTCAAACGCTTTCACTTTTTATTTCTGTAAGTCCTCAGGACTGTATTTTAAAATTCTTTAAATGAAAAATGTGCATTTTAAACCGAAAAACTATAACAAAAAAAATTGTAAGTAAAAGAATTCCGAATTACGTATTTTGAACTGAATAATATCATGATTGAAAACTATAATTCAACTATTTACTTTAAAAAACTGTTGAAATCCAACTCGGACAGATTTTTCTTCTAGAGATTTATAAAATTCCCGAGTAAAAAATAAATTCACTTTCATTTCCCGGTTTTCCTGGCCTTAAAAAATTCCTGGTAATTGACCGGTTTTTTCGGTTTTCTGGTTTTTTTTAGCACAATTTATTATTGCACGGCAAAGTAAAAGTTTTAAAGTATTTTAAAACTCTCAGTTGTTTAAAAAATTATTATTTGTTAAAACAAATTTTTCCCCCTTTCAATCCTTCAAAGGTATTGTTTTTCGAATAAATTATATAGTTCATCAAAGTTAACAGTAATATTTTTTTGATCACATTTTGAAATTGTTGAAAAAAGTCCTGTTTAAACTTTTTTCTCCACTAAATCATTAAAAATGAGATTTTACTGGAATTAATGACCTAATTAATGAATGCAGAGAGTAATATTTTGTTATGAAAAGTTAGTATTTTGTTTTAATTAATATTTTTAGTTGAAGATAATTGGAAATTATTCAAACAATTACTAATCCCTGAATGGTGTCTTTCCACAATTTTTAAGGGTGATTTTTGGGAGTCTCAAAATACAACCCCGGGGACTATATTTGTTATTTGTACGTCCATTTGAAAAAAATTATTTTTGTCGATTTAAATTTAAGGAATGTTCGCAAATAAAAATGAATAAATAAAATACAAAAACAGAAATCGTATAATGAAAAATTTATGCTTCAGGGAGTTCGGCGGTATGTTTGCTTGTACGACTTTTTACAAAACACATTATTGTATAATTAAATTTTCTTACGATAAGGAATAAATTTTCCATAGAAGTTTTTCTAAATTAAATATTTCTCTGGTACTCTTTCTTATAATTTGTATCCTTTGCTGAATCATGCCAAACACATTTTTTTTAAATTTACCTTTTTTTATTTGATTTTGAGTAATTGTAATTTATATTTTCCAAAAAGTTCGATTTTTAATTAGTAAAAATGTCGGTTTTTCCATTAACAGTAATGATTAGATTTTTGAAAAAATTAATCAGAATAGCAGTTATTATTTATTTTTTAATTTTTGTAAGCTGAATTTATTTTCCTTTTTTGTTATCGTTTCATTTGGCACTATTAAAAATGCTATTATTATAATTATTATAATTATTATAATAATTATGATTATATTAAAAATGGGGAATTAGTTTGTTGCATTTCTGCTCGGAAGAAATTTTTTGATATGATCTATTTTTACTTCCAAACTTTATATGTCTCGTTTTTACTTTCAGCCGCTCATACAAAAACATATGATTCAAGATAAAAAATAAAAAATGTAGCAATAATACATGAAATCCTAATATTTGAAAAATGTTCTTACTCACACATTTAATTTCTCATTAATCATACGAATTTGATCAAATCATGCTATAATTATTTTCTCCTTTTATAAAAACAATTTACCCATTAACGACCAAAGCTATCAATTTTGTAACGTGAGTTTAACCAAAAAATTTATGGGTATTAAAAACCAATAAATAGATCAAAAGTACTGTTCCTTATGTTTTTGGGTAAGTTAAATTTGAATCCGTGGTCAAAATTCTAATATTTTGATTTCAAAATTATTTATGGCGGTTTTTGCATACAAAAATAGTGTACTGATTCTAAGACATTATTATTTTTGGAAAATTTGTACCCGAGCCTATAGTTTTTTGGAAATAAATAAAAAAGTAAATTTCCAAAACCTAAAAACGGCTGAAAAGAATTCGCATGAATTTTGATTAATTATTTACCAAAAACTATAGGCTCTGGTAAAAATTTTCCAACATTAAAAAAGTTTAAAAATTAGTCAAAGAATATTCTTGAATTTTTTCAGATTTTGTGAAAGTTTTTTTTTTGCAATTTTCAAAGTTTTTCAAATTTAAAATTTTTTCTAAAAAATCTGAAAAAAGTTCATAGTGTTTTATGGTTAATTTCAAGACATTTTTAATCAATGGAACTTTTTTTTAAACTTTTAAGTTTTTGAGAAACATAACGATGATGGAAAAAAACAGTTTTTGGGACATTTTTACATTTTGTCCGCCATTTCGGAAGAAAAAGCACATATATAAAAATTTTTCGTTAAAGTTTAAGAATTTTGTGCACCGATAATTAAAGAAATTTTAAAATATTAACGCGTTTTATGCCTGACAAAAAATTATAAAAATAAAAAATCAAACATTTTTCACTATTTTTGTATGCAAAATACGCCATAATTAAATTTGAAGTCAAAATATTCGAATTTTGACCACGGATTCGGATTTAGCTCGCCCAAAAACATAAGAAACAGGACTTTTGATCTATTTATTAATTTTTGATACCCATATACTTTGCGGTCAAACTTATGTTATAAAATTGATAGCTTTGGTCGTTAATGGGTTAAATATCTAGATAGGAAGCACACTGGAAAAAACAAATTTAAAAAATAAATAAAAATAATTACATAAAAAAATATATAAGTCTACTTGTATTTGTATATTGGAAACTAAAATGGTTAAGCATACAAAAATTAGTTTCCAAGCTAAAACATCTTTTGACTGAAAAATCTTTGCTTTCCGGAAAATATAAATTTCGATTTTTGTCGTTATCGATGCAAAATATCGCAAAAAGGAGAGTAATCGTTTGAAGAACTCTTTAAAATAAGACAATTATTTCTTAGCATTTTGTCGAATCTGTTATTGTTTTTAAGAAAATTTTTTTAATTGAATTTTTCGAAAAAAAGTCTGCTGGCAACGAAATGTATTATAGCAACATAAAACTGACATGATTTGTTGCTTAAAGAAGGCTGAATTAAAAAAAGCGTGGGTTTTTGGTAAAAATCGAATTTTAATATTCGCGAAAAAAATCGCTGCAACTTTTTTAATTTTGAACTTTTTTCGTCAAGAGATTTCAAAGCAAAACCGTAAAACTCACTTTGATCTGAATAAAATTGAAATATTTGAATCGAACGAAAACTATAGAATTTTAACAAAAATAAGTATAGGTAAAGATTAAGTTGCTCAAGGCTTGTAATTGCATATTTTCTGAACCACCTTAAAATAAATAAAAAAACTAAAATCCTTTTTTCAGACATTTTTTTCTATCTCGCGTTGTTATGCTAAGAATAGGACTTATGCTTTCATATTATTTTTTCTGGGTAAAGAAAAATGTCCTACAAGTCTTCTTTTAGATTTTTTACGTATGTCGTGTTTTTTGACGTAATATTGGAATTTTTGAATTTCTGTATATTACTTACGATTATTAAAAACAAAATTACGAATCCTACTGAAAAATGGTTAAAAGAAACTTGTAGGATTTTTCAGAAGCTATATTTTCTCTTTGAGACTTTTTTTCGTAGTTTGCGTCGTTTGGCCATGCTTATACTTTCTCAATCATAAATGATAAAAATGTAATAAATGATTACAAAATTGGATCTCTTTTTTGGGGTGAATAACTTTTGCTATCAATTTCTTTTCGTGCCTCTTGTCGTTTTCGCACAAAATTTTTATTTTTATTTTTAATGCCATTTTTATGATTAAAACCAAAACTATGTCTCCTGTCAAAAAGTGATTCATAAAAAATTTTTAGCTCTTTTTGGGACAAATATTTGTTAAAATCAATTTCTTTCATAACTTTGGTCGTTATCCCAAAGAATTTTATTTTTATTATTTTCAATGTTATTTTTGACGAATAAAACAAAAAGTACGCGTCCTATAAAGAAGTGATTTATAACGAGTTTATAGATTTTTTTGGTATAAAATTTTTTACTAATTCATCTTTCTAGTGTCACATTGTTTGTTATGTAATATTTTGTCGTATCCTGCATAGTTTTACCAAAAAATTGAATTTTTTTTTTTTATTATTTTTTGTGCAATCAAAATTTGAATTTTCGATTTTTCAAGAAAACGCACTCTATCAAAAACAATGTTTTTCTTTTCCTGACCTTTTTTCATATCGTGCATTTTTTGGCTTAAACTTTTGATTTTCAATTGATTACGAAATTTTTGAAAATGCTATAACTCCGAGAAAGTTTTTTTTATCGAAATATATCATTAGGATATCTTTTCTATTACTATAAATGTCTGTGCATAGATTTTTCAAATTCAGACAAAAGTGGTCTCAAAAATTTTCACAGTGCGCTAACTTTTTGAATTTTGATTGAAAATGGCTGGTTAACGAACTTGTAATTTCTTTTGGGACCTTAAAAAAGTGTGCTAAAGATGAATTTGATCCGGTTATTTTTTCGAGAGTTATCGTGTTTACGGACGGACGGACGGACAGACGCCATCGTAAAAACTTGATTTTCGGATTCAGGGGGTCTCGAAACTTGGAGATCCGTTTAAAAATTCTAGAGTCAAATTTCCGACGATTCTTATAGTTTTACAATCATAAATTATGAGAATGTAAAAAGATTAAACATCACAGATCAAGAAGTAATTTTAGTTATGCAAAATTCTTTTAAATTAAAATTTGACCTATATGACCAAATCTATCTAAGGTAATATTAAATCAGATATGTTATTTATTTTTCAAAATAATTTTATGTAAATATTTTAAACAAGACAATTCTTTTTAATGGAAAAAAAAAACTTATTTAAAAGAGGGTTTTTTGGTGACGCAGACATCATCTTAGAAGGTTTTAAAAAAATAAAAAAGTTTTCTTAAGATAGCTGGGAAAATTGTAAATTCGAGACATATTTAAAAATTCTGGAAAGATTCCGTAATAATTTAAAACTTGAAAAGATTTAAAATCATTACAAAACAAAATGTAGATTTTTAAAAAATTTGAACAAATAATTTAGGAATATTTCAAGAAATACAATTTTTAAATTAAAATTACTAAAAAAACAAACGTTATCTTTTTTTAAATTTAATTTTAAAAGACTATTGAAATAAATTTCCAAAATTCACAAAAAAGAATGTAGAAGATTTTAAGACAATTTTTTAATCTGACAAGATTTTTGACAAACTGTAGGAAAAATTATGGCGATAAATATTATATATTTATTATTATTTTTTGATGTATCAGGTGGAAAAGTTATATGTGATTTCCGTAGTGGACAAGACAATACTATTCTTAATAAAACCTGTAAATTTGTAAAATTAAAACTATAATAAAATATAGCAACGTACAAAAAAGGAAAAAATTGTTTCGAATAATAAAACAAATGCATAATTTTCTTCAATTTTTGTTGTAACTAATTGCGTTTATTTGTAGAATCCTGTAAAAAAGATTTTTTTGTTTGGTACTTTTTTAAAAAGATTTTTCCATCATAGATGTTATTATACTATTTAGTAAAATATAATAAAAAATCTGAAAAGTGCAACTTCAGAAATAATTATGAAATCCTTTTTTGCGATTTCTTCAGTAAACAAAAGTTTAGTTAGTCTGTCGTGGCATGACAGTTAATTTGATTCTTAAACACACTTCACTTTCAAGAGAAGGAGAAGTCGGCTGAGCATTACTTTCAGAATTTCATATCAACTTTAGCACTTGACTATCTCTCATCTTGCGAATAACGGCTTTAATCTTTAACACTTAAAGAAATAAAATAAAATAAAAATAATCTCTTTGAAATAAACTCATTACTTCAATTTTCCTAACATTTTACTAGACAGTCACTAATCGAAGACTGAGCAACCCACGGATGTCTCTCGAACTACATAATCCCATTCATGACGCGAAATTTCTCAACCGAACTTAATTTTTTCATCTTTTTTTTCGTCCCACTTTTTAACTTGTTTGGCACTTATCTTATTTTTACTGCACGAAAGTTTGAGATTTTTCTCGAAGTTCCTGTTCCAGATGTGATTAAGGTGTGAAGAATTTTTTTTCTTTAATTGCAGGACTAAACAGTTCAAGAACTATTTACTAATTATAGGAATTCTCCATGTGCGGCTGAAGTTTAATGATTTTTTTCAACTTTTAAAGTTTTATACCAAAGTAAATAATGTCTTGATTATTTATTCAATAAATTGCCGATTTTAATTCCAATATTATATATAATAATATATAATATATAATATATAATATATAATATATAATATTATAAATTGAAATAATGCCTATATAAAAAAATAGCACTTGCACTTTGTATTAGACATACACACAGTTACACACACTACGGATGCCAAAATAACACAATTATTAATAAAGCAAGATTTAAAACTAATTTCAAAAGTCGTTTTACACACTTTCATTGTCATAATTTATAGTAGTACTCAGATTAATTAGTTACTACTTGAATATTTTTTTATACTTAATTTTATTGTTTCACTTCTACTACTATATTTCATTATATCTAATTTATATTAACTAAATTAGATAAACAGTTTATTCTTACTTGTCGATTCAAATATGGTTTATACAATGAGTTTTCGGGGAAATGATGCAGTTTAATTAATTAATAAGCTCTCTATAACTTTTTTAAAATATTGATTACTAATTGATTTGTTATTGATGAATGCAAAATTGTGGCACATCTTGCAAATTTTTAAAAATTTTATTCAAGAATGGGTGGGGGGGGGGAATTGTAAAAACTGACCTTAATTAAAGGAGGCTCTGTTGCGAAAAAAGGAGAGTGATCGAGCAGGACGTCCTCGCGGAAAGAGGACCGGTGTTATACTGACAAGCAGACAGCTGTGACCCTCACTCCTCGGTTCCTTGCCAGTTCCACGTTCCTTTTAAATTTTATGACCACAGAAAACAACGACTTATTCTTACTAAAATTGATTTCAACTTGACCTCTGCATTTATATAAAACCTTTTCACACTCTCATCCAAATTAAGAAAGTATCAGTTTTTTGAATGAAAAAAATATTTGACAGTCTTAAAGATTTTTTTTGTTTCCTTTCATTTCCCAATTTTTTTAGTTGCAAGTATTTTAAACGCCTTAAAATTCTCACCCATTCCGAACATTTTGTAACAATAATTTGTCTTGTAATAATTGGCAAGAATTTCTAATTTTATTTACAATTTATGAGGTTCGAAAAAAAGTTTACTATATATAAACTAAAAATTAAAAGTTTAAAAAAATTTTAGGCTAATATTAATTACGAACATAGCATTATTTATCATTTTTAAATACTCTGCAATTAATAAATCTTTGCAACTTATTTTGGCTTTAGTTAATTTCAGTATATAAAGCGATTGATTCAAAAACTTATAAAGGACTACAAATCAGAGCTAAAATAAAATTTAAATAAATTAAAGCCAACTATTAGTTTACTTTATCTATATGTCCGAATATGGAAGTTAATTTACCAAGGGATTTTTTTTCATTTAAAAAAATTTATTTGCATTCAATACTGTTCGAAGAACATTATCTGCTTATCAATTGTGTTAAATTGTTATTAAAATATTTTTTAACAGATTGATATTCAATTATTTGATAAAAAAAATTACAAATATTATAAACAATATAATTGTTATTGAATGATTACTCTAGATTTTTTGATAGAATAATTAGTTTTTTAAAAATTAATGTTCCAATTTTTACGTGTTTTCATAGCATCGCTATGATAAGCATTTAACGCAGGGTTATTAGTAATGATCATAATATTACGCAATATGCGCACGTGAGTACGCGCGTACTGCGTCTTTTCACTACGCTGCTCTAATAAATCCGGCCTGGTTAAATCCAGTCTCTAGTGTGATAGGCGCCGAGTAATGAGTCTTCAAAGAACCCCGATTTAAATAAAAAAGATGTTTAAAAATCGAATACTGAAGTCTGTATCAATTATTGAAATAGTATTTTAAATTTATTACCTGATTATATAAATAATTTTTTACATATTCTTTTATTATCAACAATTCGCAATATATGTTTCCTCTTCGATGATTGGTTTAATAATTTTTTTTACTTTTAGAAAAAAATCCAATTTTGTGAAACTAATACCTTTAATATCATTTTTAATAAATAATCAATAAACAATTCATATGAAATATAAAAACCATTGATAGTGTGAAGAGTAATTATTTCACAAATGATTTTCAGAACTTTTTTTTAAAATATGGTCGGGATGCCTCGTAGTAATTTCTAGCAAATTAAAAATTTCCATCAGGACCTCTCAATTTATAAGAATTTTTTTTTCTTACCAGATGCCTGGATTAAATTTGCAATCGGTAACTAAAAGTAACGTGATACTGTTACACTGGGAATCCCATTTAAGTTGTTCCGAGAATTCAGACTCCGGATTCTATAACCACGCATCAAATTTGCCTACCCGCTTCAGGCCGCTCGAGTAGGCCCATGATGAATTGAAAATCAGTTTTCGAAAATTTAACATTTAAAACTTCACTTTTTAGAAAATTTCATGGCGCATCTTTTCTCTCTCGACAAAAAAGTTGTATCTTTTACCGTTTCTGGAAAAAATTATAAAAAATTAATTTTTTTTAGAACAGCAAAGTTACTTAATATTTTCATTTCAACTTGCTCCGAAAGACAAAGTTCTTCATATTTTAAGATAAAAATTTAATACACTATTCTTCAAACTGTTCTTAAGATAATGTAGAATTAAAAATTTATTTATTTTGTTAAATAAAAAAGTTATACATTCTTTTAGCAATCAGTATCAAAACAACGTTAGACAATTTTCAAACGCTTCGTTTATCGAGGGAATTTTGAGTAAGCCCAATCTTCCAGCAATAAAAATGCTTAGGAGGATATAATTAAGTTTTCTGAAAGGTTTTATCCTAATTGACTTATTCGTTAGCAAAATAGGATCATTCTAATAGCATTGATCGAGTGCGTGATAGGTGACAACTTCGGAGACTCGACCTGCTCGACCACAGCCGTCGCCTCCAGATTGAAATTATTTCACTCTATTTATTTATTTACACTTTCACGTTAAAACTTAAACATCAAACCATAAGAAATTATTTTTTTGTCAGGGCAAAATCATTAAATATTTATATCTCACATTATATATACGTGTTTACAGGGTGATTACAAACTTTCAGAAAAATATATTTCACAACACAAATTTTAAAACAAAATAATAATTTTTTAAACGAAAAAATCAGTTTTCTACTAAAAGATAGGGTTTTTTAACCAAAATTATAAATTATCAACAAGAAAGTTTGATTGTTATCTACCAATAACTTATTTTTTTCTTGAAAATTTTGTAGAACTTCATTTTACTGGTTTTTATTTAAACTAAACCTTTTAGTAATTATACTACTAATGAGATAAAAATAGGTTAGAAAATATTAAATACTTTTCGTGAAAACAGTATGAATAGAGTTCGTAAACAATCTTATAAAGAACATAAAAGCCCGATACAGTATTATAGAGATTAAATAAACATTATGGCTAATTTCTGAAGATAAAAAAAAAAGGAAAAATTAGATCAACTGTTTTCAAATAAATAATTACGTCTTAAACTATTCTTTCTACAGTAAATTTACATTTCGTTTCCAAAATTTGTTAGACTTATCAATGTGGTTACCTTTTTTGATTTCATAAATTAAGTTGAAGATTGAGTAATGTACTGGTTGACTTTATACTGAAAACATCCTTAACATTTTTAATTTATTACTCAATACAAAAATCCTGTTTCCTTTATTTTTTCTAGTTTACAGTAGTATGTATATAAAATATGCCATAAATTTTACTTATGAAATTTTTTACAAAATGAAAATAATAATAAAATAATCTTTAAAGTTAATTAATTTATTTTTTATTCAATTTCATAAGTATTGAAATGGTTATCTTTTTAAAAAAATTGTACTCACAAATACCTTGTTTTTTTTTAACTTTACCTTATTTTGCTTAGGATCCAAATACAATGTTCTCTAAATTTTAAGAGATGTGTAATACTTTCATAGCTAATCTTAAAATTAATTGAACATGCCCTTCCTTTTTGTTTACATTATGTTTCTAATGTACACCTATTTCAAGGACATTGCATACAAACATAGTTGTATTCTAACGGGCTAAACTAAATAAGCTAAATAGCGCGGTGCAACCGGACTCCGACGTTATCGCGCCTCACGTGCTTGGTCAATGTTATTTGAATGATCCTATTTTGTTAATGAATAATTCAATTACGATAAAACCTTTCAGAAAAGTTAATTATATCCTCCTAAGCATTTTAATTGCTGGAAGATTGGGCTTACTCAAAATTCCCTCGATAAACGAAGCGTTTGAAAATTCTCTAACGTTATTTCGATACTGGTTGCCAAAAAAATGTATAACTTTCTTATTTAACAAACTCCATAAATTTTAAATTACAAATTATCTTAAGAACAGTTCGAGCGACAGTGTATTAAATTTTTATCCTAAAATATGAAGAACTTTGTCTTTCGGAGCGAGTGGAAGTGAAAATATTTAGTAAATTTGCTGGTCTGAAAAATTAAGTTTTTTTGATTTTTTACAGAAACGGTAAAAGATACAACTTTTTTGTCGAGAGAGAAAAGATGCGCCATGAAATTTTCTACAAAGCGATGTGTTAAAAAGTTAAATTTTCGAAAACTGATTTTCAAAGTCATCAGGGGCCAACCCGAGCGGCCTGAAGTGGCTAGGCAAATTTTATCCGTGGTTATAGAATCTGGAGTCTCAATTGTTGCCGCGGCGGTTTGTGGTTAAGAGAAGAGTCGATTGGGTCGAGGGGAACAGATGCTACTGACTGTTTACGTTTTGAGCGAGCGAATTTTGTGTTCGCTTTAAGTCAAGGCCATTTAGGAGGATGCGCGAGGCTGGACTTAAATGGGAGTCCGTGTGTTATTTTTGAGTTGAGTAAATATAATTAATGTTTCGTAATACCTTTTTAGGGTTTCTTACCTCCACGTAGAAACATTTATAGTTTCGGTTAGAGGAAATGAGAGGAGGGGAAATGAGGGGTAGTGAAGTAGATGAAGTGAGAGGAACTGAGGGGAAAAGTAGTAGAGGAACTGAGAGGAACTGAGGGGAAGTAGCGGAAATGAAGGGAAATAAGGGGGGAGTGGTGAAAGTGAGAGCCAATAAGTGGAGATAAAGTAGGGGAAATGAAGATAGTGAAAGTAGGGGAAATGGTGAGAAGTGTGGAACAGTATTAAGAGGAAGTGAATAGAGGGCTCGTAGGATAGCGCGGGTGAGTATGGGAGGGGAAGTGATGGTTTGGGGGTTGGAGGGAAAGGGGAGTCCTAACTGGGTGAGTGAGGAGAGGGGGAACTTGAGGAGGAAGATTTTGGGGCATAGATAAAATTTTGATGGGGAAGTAGGGAGAGTATCGGGAGTAGGGGAGGGGGCGAGTATGAGAGGGTGAGGTTTGAACGACTTCATTAGCGTCCTTAATAGCCTGTGTTACTATTTTTGTTTAAATAAAAAAATTAATATTAAAAAAACTAGTTCAACCATTTTAAATGTATTGCACTTTGCTTTCCAATAATCTTATTTAATTAGAAGCGTTTGTTCTATGTATTATAAATAATAAAAATGAATAAAGTTACATTAGTTAAATCTGAAAGTTCTTAAACTTCCTTCTCCTCATTTAAAAAGCAAATTATATTAATACTCATCATTATAAAAAAAGTAAAAAGTTTTTACTTGTCTAACCATAAACAATGAATTATTTGCATATAAATTAAAAATTAAGTGAATATTTAATAAAAAATAAAGAGCGAATCGAGCTAAAGACAGTTCTAATCTTCACAAATGATACAAGTTTTATTCGGGGAAAAAGAAAAAAATCAGACAAGTATATATAAATAATTAAACCTTTTTAACTTTCCTGTAAAGATTTAAACTGTTAATGTTCTCGTCCCTTATTCAAATCCTATTAGCGACTTAATACCTCGACGGAACTTTATTGTAGAGACTTTCTTGCCTATAAGGCTTCGTCTGCTAAAGACTGAAGTGATATAAAAAATTAAATACATAATCGTCTACACGGCATAAATTATATTAAAGTCCGTAAATCCTATTTTGTAAAATTATGACTTGATTAAATTAAAGATTTATTAAACTCAGATCAGCAGGAAGTAAATTAATAAAAAATCTTTTTTCCTTAATCATAAAATTGTATATCCAATTCACATTAAGTGTGCAACCAGAATTTACGAATGCAACCGCTTCCGAATATGGAATCGTGATTTAAAATCCTCTGGTACTGAGAATTGAGTTACGAGATTCAAGTTTGTATTTTTTTGAAGTCTTTCTTATTTTTTAATCGTGACAGTCTGACACTATGAACTTAAATTTATCCTCGGTGGGAGGTTGTTACAATGAATTATTCATAAATATTAATTTTATTGCCACAATATACAATACAGATTTGATAGAATTTATATACCAGGGAAAAGGTTCTTTTATTATATTTTTTATATGGAAGCGTTTAAGATTATCAAAATATCCAGTTATTTAGACCGAAATTTTAGCACAAATATTTATAGTTCTTTTTCCAGCTTCCACTATTCCTAGTGAAAAAATTCAGCTGTATTGAACAATTTACCCATTATTATTATAATTTAACAATAAAATTTTAAGCAGTTCCACAAAAAAGTAGGAGTTCCGACAGACCAGACTATTTCATTTTTACGTACTTTCGGTCGCTGAATCCAATTGAAGTCGGAATACCGAAGTTAGTCCGGTTTTCTTTCTGACATCACAAATAAAATTTTAGTACATTTCACAGCCCCACAATAAGTAGGATTTTCGAAAGAACAAGAGTAATAAAATTTT
The DNA here is from genome assembly GCA_010014905.2 of Druon quercuslanigerum. NCBI lineage: Eukaryota > Metazoa > Arthropoda > Insecta > Hymenoptera > Cynipidae > Druon > Druon quercuslanigerum. The sequence goes on along the minus strand of JAAAKG020134155.1, from coordinate 733 downwards.
GCGTATTTTAAGTAGCTGAATCCTAATCCAAAGGTCGTATTTCAAAGTTAGAGCATAATTTCTTCCACACCTCGAATTTTTTCGTAACCTTAAAAATTACTTCGTAGGAGTTTTGAACAACCAGACTATTGAATGTTCACGTATTTCGGGTCGCTGAATCAGAATAGTGAATTTTTATGTATTTTGGGTCGCTGAATCCGAAACCGAAGCTAGTTCTTGTTTTCGTTCAAGCATAAAAAATGTACGAAAAAAGCGTTTTTGTGGTTAGGAAATTTTCAAATTAGAAAAAACATTTTAAAAAAAGGTAAATTCGGAACTATGATTTTAGCTTCGATTCAGCGACTCAAAATACGTAAGAATTGATTACAATAAAAATAATATGTCAATTTTTCAGTTCAAGTTAATAAAAATTAAGCGAAAAAATCTTTTGCAGTGCTCCTAAATAAAAGAAATACGTAAAAAAAGAAAATAGAAAATAAAAAAAAAATAGAAAAACAGAAAACGTAAAAATAAATACGTCAAAATGCGTAAGAATTAACTACAATAAAAATCATGTCAATTATTCAGTTCAAGTTGATAAAAATTAAGCTAAACAATTTTTCGAAATGCTTTTAAATCAAAGAAATACGTAAAAAAGAAAATAGAAAATAAAAAAAAAAATAGAAAAACAGAAAACGTAAAAAGAAATACGTCAAAATACATAAGAATTGAATACAATAAAAATAATATGCCA
>JAAAKG020134154.1:0-13937 GCA_010014905.2 Druon quercuslanigerum | reverse complement strand
TTTTTTAAACTATGAAGTAATGCTTTGATCATTTCCGCAAAAATATATATTGATGCCTTGAATGTGAGCATAATATAAAAGAAAAATTGTTGGTGTTCCAGAAGTACTTCCTTTTAAAAGAATTATTTAAAAATGTTAATAATTGTTTTTATCCTCTTATAATTAAGAGAATTGATTATTTATTTTTTTTCGAAACTCCCTTAGTACCGTCTATAACATATATTTTGACGATCATGATCGGTAAAGCCGTTTTCAAGAAAAATGGATTTTTTGATTTTTCAAAATTTGTTTATAACTTTCGTAAAAAATTTTTTTTTTAGTTGATACTTCGGGTAAATTTATTTTATAGGGGAAGCCACTTGCCTCGCTATATTGATCACATCCGAGCGGGGGCACCCAGACCATGCTTATCCTGCTACGGCCTTTTTTTTAAATAAATCATTGATTCCAAGACATTTCTTTAGTACCAAGAAATCGTTTTTTGTTCCAATAAAAATTATTTTAAATTATTTTCTTCATTTTAAAGTTATTTTTAAATAAATCAAAACAGTATGTTAAAGGAACTGTTTCTTTAATTGAAAATAAGTATTTTTTTTTAGTGCAGGATAGAAAAGATGAAAAATTGAATAATTGAAATTTGGAAGATTAAGTTCACTATTAAAACCTTTAAACAGAATTTGTAGAATTTTATACAAATTAAATTTTCCTCTTGGCAGTATTTAATACGTAATTACAATTTTTTCTATATTGAGCGCTTTTAATCATTTTTAAACGTCTAATTCTCTACATTTCAATCTTAGATTCTTCGATTTTTAATACTTATAATTTTCTTTCTCTCTAGTTTAAAAAAGATTTAAACTTTTATATTGTACCATTTTTTTAAGATTTAAATTTGAAACAAAAATATCAACATAACAATATAATTTTTTTATTTATAAAATTGTATTTTTTAATTGAAAATTGAACAATTGAGTTTTTTAAAGTTTTTTAAAGTTTTAAGTTTTGAGTTTTAAAGTTTCTTTAAACCTTAAATAATAGTTTTAAACTTTTATTTTGTACAATTTTTTTAAGATTTAAATTTGAACCAAAAATAACAACAAAACAAAATAATTTTTTTGATTTAAAAAATTATCTTTTTAATTGAAAATTCAACTCTTGAGTGGAAAATTTATTTTTGGTTTGAAAGTTTTTTTAACTTAATGTTAATGTAGCTTATTGAAACTTCCATTTTTGGTTTATAATTTATTTTTTCGAGTTAAAAACTTATATATTTTTTGTAAGTTCATTTATTTTGTTGAAAAGTGGTATTTTTGGTAGCAAAAGAAAATTTCATCTCTTTAGTTCAAAATTCAACTAGTCTTTGATTTTTATTACTTATAATTTTCTTTCTCTCTAGTTTAAAAAAAGATTTAAACTTGAAAATTAAATTTTATCAATATTGAAAACTTCCAAAATAAAATTGTTCAACTGTTATGATTTATTATTCAAAACTCTTTAATTTTTTATGTTTTATTTCAAAATTAATTTATTTTATTATTTTATTGAAAATTCAACAATTTTGATAAAAATTCATTCTTTTCGGATGAAAATTCAACTGATTTGTTGAAAATTCATGCATTTTGTGAAAAATTCGTCTTTTGTGGCAAAATAATAATATTATTTGTTAAATATTTTTGTTTGGTTCCCTATTTTGTTAAAAATTCAATTTTTATGTTAAAATTTATTTTTTAACTGAAAACATAATTATTCGAAATGTGGTTGAAATTTTATTTTTTTCAGTTGAAAACTCATGTACTTTGTTGTAATTTCAGTTTTTATGATAAAAATTTTTTTTTACTGAAAGACTCTTCCTTGTGTGGTTGAAAATTGATTTTTTTAGTTAAAAATTCATGTATTTTATTGATAATTTGTTTTTTTTTGTAGACAAATTATCTTCATTTCTTAGCTCGAAAATTAAATTTTTTTTAAAATTTATTACATTGGATAAATATTTATTATTTTTAATAAACATTAATTTCTTTGAATAATAATGTAACGGTTTTCTTGAAAATTATTTTTTTAAAATAAAAATTAATTTTTTGATATAAAATAATCCTCTTTGTGGAAAATTGACCTTTTTGATTGGAAATTTGTTTCTTCGGTGGACAATTTAAGTATTGCATTCTTTGTTTAAAATTTAGTTTTTTAAATGAAAGTTGACCTTATTTTGATCTTTCTTTAAAAGAAAGCAATTTTTAAAATTGGGATATTATAAAGTTGTTAAAAACTTTTAAGAGAAACTTCATCTACTTCGATTTTTTATATTTTTTAAATGATTTTTTATAAATAATTCAATTTTAAATATATTTCCATCTTAAAAGTTCTTAACTAATAAGATTTACAATTTGAAACTAATCAATTTTTAATGATTACAATCAAAATTATTTCATTTGTGCAAGGATATAAATTCTATACATTTCAAACAATAATTTTGTATTTAAAAATATAATTCTGAAAGCTACAAGGATTAAAATAAAAAATTCCTTAAATTATTAAATTTTGAACTTTATAAATTAAATTTTTTTAACTATCAAGGCCTTGATATCCAAATTATAAATTTTTGACAAATTTAGACTTTAAACAAAAAAACTCAAATATTTAAACCTAAATATAAATTTTCAAAAAAATATAAGTTTTGCTGAATCAAAAATGTAAAGAATAAAAAACCTTATTTGGGTCTCAATCCTAAAAAATTTTTAAAAAATCGGAATTTCGAATATCTGAAAGTTGCGCTGAATTTCGTTAGACGAGCACAACTATCCTCAGAGATTCTTTGTACTTAGATATATATCATTAAAAAAAAATTTTTCTTTTAACTTGGAAGTACTTTTTGTCTTGAAATTTTAAACATGCGAATTTTGAAAATCTGAAGGCTGTGCTAATTTGGGATAGGCAAGCACAACAACTATTTTTAGAGATACTTTCCACTTGTGCTCGCCTATTAGAATAACGCAAGCACAATTCACAGATTTTCGAAATTTTTATTTTGAAAAATTTGGAATTAAAAAGTCATTCTAAATTCAAAACAGTGATGTTTATTTGAAAAAACCTTGATCAGAGTAATAATTATTTTAGGAAATATTTCTTAGCATTTTTAAAATGTAGGGTGTAGTGGACCATGAAAAGTGTTTTAGGTTAATTTTGGGTTCAAATTTGAATTTGAAAGGAAAATATTTGGCGAAAAAATAGAGCACATATCTAGCAAAATTTAGCATAATTCTCTTTTTCCAAAAAAGCAGTGCACAACTTCTGTTTGTTTACAAACAAATTGCATTGATGTGTTTTTTTGAAATTTTTTTTTGAAAAATGGTTTACAAAATAAAATTTCTGTTTACGGTGCGTTTTCGTACGTGTTTGGTTCCACCCAGCACAACTTGATTTTTTTCTCGAAGAACCAAAATAGCGGTGCTGAGTTTTTTTAAATTCTGGCTCGATAAAAAACAATAAAATATCGGTTCTAAGCCTAAAACAATTTTTTTTCTTCAAATTCTAATTCAACTTTAGATTTTTTCAGTCTATAGCGGTAAAGTTAAAAACAAACCTAGCAAAAAACAAGCACGACGAGAAGGTTATTTTTTCGAAAATGGTTCATAAAATCCAATTTCTGTTTTTAGAACTTTTTTCAAAAAATGGCGGAGATCAATTTTTTTGAAAAATGTTTCACAAAAGAAAATTTCTGTTTACGGCTTGTCTTGATACGTGTTTGGTGTCACGCAGCACAAATGTAGTTTTTTCGAGAAAAGAAAATATTGTTCCTGGCCCCAAAAAAGTTTTTGGAAAATTCTGACTCTACTTCTTATTTTCGCAAACAAATCCTTTGTAGCACAATAAAGCACATATATAGCACAATTCGTCACAACATAAATTTCTTGAAAAATTTAAGTTGGTGATGCCAACTTATTGGACATCTTGGACGTCTTGAAATGTTCCTCTTAGTTCCTCTTCTCTTCTTTTCATCCCAATCTCTTCGCTTCTCCTTTGTCTTTTCTCTCCATTCCACAATAATTTCTTATTCTTTCCCTGGAGCAAATCCTTTTCTTTTTTTCCTTTTCGATTGGCTACTGTTCTCCCTTCTCTTTCGCAGATATCCGTCTTGTAAGTTGCCCCAGCCTCTACGACGGTCTCGCCAAGAAGTAAGTTCATTGACCTCTGGGTGATTGTGGACATTCGAAAACGGCAGAGATTGGCCAGTACGAACTGAGAAAAGAGGAAACTTGGCTCCAAGTCCACACGCACCTTGAGCCTCATTCAAGAGAACCTAAAATTAGCGAGGGAGTACTAACTACTAGCACTAGGTACGGTACACGCTTCGCGACCGCCGTAAAGATATTTGGCAACGTCCAACCACATTAATTCATATATACACACATGCTGCCATAAAAATTTATCCTGCAATTGCAGGCACGCGCTCTAAGTACAAGCACTGCCCGTTTACGGCCGAGCTATTTGCAATTAGGTTTCAAATAGCAGACGGAGGTAATTTCAATTCACTCCTGAGGCAGCAACCGCAAATCTGCTTCTTTTCTTTGCATTGTGTGCAGAAAGAAAATTTATTGTTAAAATTAATAATACAATTTAGATTTTAGACTCTTCGTTTTTAAATGCTTGCCTTGTTTCATTGGAAAATATTTTGTCCCGTTAGCTCAGGCTGTAATAAAAGTGCGAAGTTTAGGTGTGGTTTACTGATTTTCACGTTTCCAGTTTGAAGAAATCCTTTCCTTCGAAATTTATGGCCTCTCAAATTTCACGACCGATTGTCCCGAGAAGAGCACTGCAGGATTTATTCCGCCCTTTCATGAAAAAAATTTGCGATGTTGAGTATTATCTCGCTGAAAAGAGCATATAGTTCCATTTCAAATTATGCAAAAACTCAAGAAAAGTCTATCGTATTGATTCAAATCAATAGTTTAAGAGAACATTTTACTAGAATGAAGCAAAAGATTTAGTTGTATCAATAAGTGACAAAAAAATGCGCACTTACTACGAACTCATATTCCAATTGATGCATTGTCTACAATGGAAAACGTTCGTTGACGCACGACGCAACGCGTACGCTCGGACTCGAAATATGGTCAGGAGTAGATCAAGGAGTCAGTCTGATTATGAATGTAAGAGCAGGGTAGCGTGTAAAGAGGGATACATTTGTATCTTCCAGATTGTTGTGTGTTTATTTCCAAGCTATTTGCAATTAGGATTTAAATAGCCGGAGATAATTTCAATTCCCTCCTGAGACAGCAACCGCAAATCTGCTTCTTTTCTTTGCATTGTGCGAATAAAGAAAATTTATTGTTAAAATTAATAATACAATTTAGATTTTAGACTCTTCGTTTTTAAATGCTTGCCTTGTTTCATTGGAAAATATTTTGTCCCGTTAGCTCAGGCTGTAATAAAAGTGCGAAGTTTAGGTGTGGTTTACTGATTTTCACGTTTCCAGTTTGAAGAAATCCTTTCCTTCGAAATTTATGGCCTCTCAAATTTCACGACCGATTGTCCCGAGAAGAGCACTGCAGGATTTATTCCGCCCTTTCATGAAAAACATTTGCGATGTTGAGTATTATCTCGCTGAAGAGAACATATAGTTCCATTTCAAATTATGCAAAAACTCAAGAAAAGTCTATCGTATTGATTCAAATAAATATTTTAAGAGAGAATTTTACTGGAATGAAGCAAAAAATTTGGTTGTGTCAATAAAAATATTTATTTAAAAGCGAATTCATGCTCCAATTGAGGTATTGTCTACAATGGGAAACGATCGTTGAAAGAGCAGGGTAGAATGTAAAGTAGCGTACATTTGAATCTTCAAGATTGTTGTGTGTTTATTGCCAAGCTATTTGCAATTGGGATTTAATAAGCAAACGGAGGTAATTTCAATTCACTCCTAAGACAACAAAAAAGAAAATCTGCTTGTTTTCTTTGTATTTTGCGAAGAAATAAAATAAATTGGTAAAATGAATAATACAATTTAGAATGTAGATTTTCAGATTCTTGTATGATCGAGAAATATATTATAATCAGGATGATTTTGTTTTCGATATCCGACTTTTTCAGAAAAGAAGACCAATTCCATTTTAAATCATGGAAAAATGTAAGAAAAGCATACTTCCAGACTCTCAAAATATGGTCAGCAGTAGATCAAGGAGTCAGTCAGATTATAAATGAAAGAGCAGGGTAGCATGTAAAGGGGCATATATTTGTATCTTCCAGATTGTTGTGTGTTTATTGCCAAGCTATTTGCAATTAGGTTTCAAATAGCAAATGGAGGTAATTTCAGTTCACTACTAAGATATCAGAAAAGCAAATCTGTTTGTTTTCTTTTTATTTTGCGAAGAAATAAAATAAATTGGTAAAATGAATAATACAATTTAGAATGTAGATTTTCAGATTATCGAGAAATATATTATAATCAGGATGATTTTGTTTCCGATATCCGACTTTTTCAGAAAAGAAGACCAATTCCATTTTAAATCATGGAAAAATGTAAGAAAAGCATACTTCCAGACTCTCAAAATATGGTCAGCAGTAGATCAAGGAGTCAGTCAGATTATAAATGAAGGAGCAGGGTAGCATGTAAAGGGGCATATATTTGTATCTTCCAGATTGTTGTGTGTTTATTGCCAAGATATTTGCAATTAGGTTTCAAATAGCAAATTGAGGTAATTTCAATTCACTCCTAATACAGCAAAAAAGCAAATCTGCTTGTTTTCTTTGTATTGTGCGAAGAAAGAAAATAAATTGGTAAAATGAATAATACAATTTAGAATGTAGGTTTTCAGATCCTTCTATGCTCGAGAAATATATAATATACAGGTTACTTTTGTTTTAGATATCGGACTTTTTGAGAAAAGAAGAAGAAAAGTAAGTAAGTAAGTAAGTAAGTAAGTAAGTAAGAAGAAAAGTATTTTTTAGTTGAAATATCAAATATTACATTTTTATAGAGATTTACTTTTTTTGTGGTTGAAAATTTAATTCTGTTGCTCAAAAATTAACAGGTTTGTTTAAAATTTTTTTTAGTTTGAAAACTAAACAATTTAGTTAAAAAATCAACTCTTTTCTTGAGTCGTCTCATGTTTATTTTGTCGAAATCTGTTTTAAACAAAATATTAAATAATCCATTTATTTTTGAGAATTCATCTTTTTTAATTAATTAATAAAAAAAACTTTAATGATTATATTTAACTAATCATAAAAATATTGGGATATTATATTTTATATTTAGAATTTGATCAGGAATAATTGATTCAGGATACCTTTACAATTAATTGGAAATGGTAAAATTTATAATTCAATTGTTACTACTCATGCTTTTGTAATAAGTTTTTTGTTTGAAAATTAAAATATTCGGTTAAAAGTTGGACTACTTTATTAAAATTTGAACTGCTTTATTACATTTTTTTTGATTGAAGATTCATAATTTTAGTTTAAAATTAATTTTGCTAATTAAAATTGAAGTATTCCATTATAAGTTTGAAATGGATCGATTTTAGTTGAAAAATAAAAAATTTGGTTGAAGATGGAACTATTTTTTTAAAATTTATATTCTTCTTCAACGTTAGAAAATTGCTTTTTTTTTTTTGATTAATTCAACTGTTTCTTAATTCAGCTTAAAATCTTGTTTTGGTAGAAATATCAACTATGTATCATAGTTTTTGTTGGAAAATAATCATTTTGATTGAAAATTCAACTACTTGGTAGAAAGTTGAACTTTGTTGTCGAAAATTAATTTTTGTCTATTAAAGATTTATTATTATAGGTGAGAAATGAACTATTTTGTTGAACAAATTTTTTCTTAATTTTAAATGAAGATTCGTCGTTTCTTATACAATATTAACATTCTTGGTTGAAAATTCAACTTCAAACATTCAAAATTGAAAAAGAATTTCTGCCCCTATTTTCGAGCACGTTTTCGATTTGCAACTACAGAATTAAATTATCTTCTGAGTTTAGTTTCAAATCCACGAAATTAATAAAATTTGTTTTGATGATTCTTAAGAAATGAATGAAATCCTTGTAAAAAAGGGACAAAAGGGCAAAATTTGGTAAAATTTGTCGATTTTGGGCCTGTATCATGAGAAATGTAAGAAAAGCATACATCCAGACTCTCAAACTATGGTCAGGAGTAGATCAAGGAGTCGGTCTGATTATGAATGAAATATCAGGGCAGCATGTCAAAGAGCCAACATTGTATCTCCCAGATTGTTGTGTCCATTTCAAATCATGCAAAAATTCAAGGAAAGCCTACCCCCAGAATTTTGAGTTGAATGAACAAAATTTTTTTCACCTGACGAAATTTTTTTGCTTCAATCAATAAAATTTTTTGGTTGAATCATTTTGTTAATTTGAAAAAATATTGTATTGATCTACAATGGGATACGTTCGCTGAGGCACGACGCAATGCGTACAGTCTGACTTGAACTAAGGTCAGAAATAAATAGTGAATTACATGGTAGTCAAGGATTCAACCTAATTATGAATGGGAGAGCAAGACAGCATATCAAGGAGCATACATTTGTATCTCTCAGATTGTTATGCGTTTGCGGCTGAGACATTTGCTTTTAGGATTCAAGGAGCAGACGAAGGTAATTTCCATTCACAAAAAAAGAAAATAATTGGGTAAAATGAATAATTTTTTTATATATACGAGTTTTTGAAGAAAGGAGATTATTTCTATTTGAAATCGTGCAAAAATTAAAGAAAAGGCTAGGTCATAGTGTCAAAATTATTTGGATGTAATGTAATTCTAGACTGAAAATGTGCCCAAATGACCAAGTCCCATGTCGGATGAATCGAATAAAAAGGTGCTAACTCGTGAAAAGGAAATGAAAATGTGCTAACTCGGGTAGTGAACACTCGGTGCTTTAAAATCCCATATAATTTGTTTAGGGAACATCAGTGGTCACCACGAGTTAGCACCTTTTCATTTAGTTTCTCCAAGATCAGACCTTGTAGTTTAGACACGTCATCTCACAGACTGAACAATTTTTTGTATCGTTTAAAATAATTTGAAAATTACATAAAATTTTTTTAAATGGCAGCATTTTTTCAAAATCTAGTAAATAAAAAATGAGTTATTGACAATCAGGATTCAAATGGCAGATGGAGTACGTTCAATTGACTCTTGAAAAAACATTGTACGATGCAAGAAAGTATTTTTATAACATTAATAATACAATTTCGACTGCGTTTTCAGAACCTTTTCTGCTTCGAAAACATTTTACTTTAATGTAAAGAATGTTTTATTTTTCAAAGATTTGGTTGACTCAACCAACACATTTGTTTAAAATTATTTTAAAAGTGACGGAAACATACTTACTTGATAGAAACGTGTACTTCACTTGAGGCCCTGTTTACAATGGAATACGATACGTTTGCTGACGCAAGACGCAACGCGTACGCTTGGACTCGATTTAGGGTCGGGAGTAGATCAAGGAGTCAATCTGATTATGAATATTTGTATCTCCCAGATTGTTGTGTGTTTGCGGCCGAGTTTGCAATTCGAGTTATTTTCAATTAGGATTCAAATAGCAGATGGAAATACTTTCAACTTATTCCTGAGAAAACAAACGCTAACCTGCTATTTTCATTATATTGTGCTGTACGTTTTTAGAATCTAGTCTGTTCGAAAAATATTTAAATTTCAGATAAAAAATATGTGTTTTTTGTTCAAAGAAAGTTCGGTCATTTTACAATTAGAATTGTTTTAATTTAAAATTTATAGATAGCCCAGCTTTTGATAAGAGCAGACCAATTTTGAGTCATGTAAAAATTCAAAAAATTTTTTGATCAGATATAATTTTTTTAAATATATTAATTTCCAAGCGAGCTATTTACAATGAAGATTCAAATAGCAAACGAAGAAGAAGTGGCGGGAAATTGGGAGAAATAGCTCATTGGTCAAGATTGATTTACAAAAGTGGATAATCTCAAAATTCTATAAATATCTCAAATTGTATCTCAAATTGCGAATTTTTTTATAATCAAAAAATGTTTTTTTAGTAATCAGGAATAAAAGAAGAGATCAAACTGCAATGCATTCAATTAAAAAACTTTCGAACCTCAAAATTTTACTTAACAGAAAATTATACTCGTGAACCTGAAATGAAAAATAATAAATGCTTATTATAAGAAAAGAAAACAAATTTGAAAACGTTTATTTTATTATGAAATGATAATAATATATTATTAAAAGGATAAAAGTGTTCGAATTCAGTCACCTTGACATTTTAAAGTCCTTGAAGGTTTTACAGTTCAAAATAATTCAGTCTTTCTGTTCGAGTAATGACTATTATTATAAACACGCACCTACCAAAAAATGTTTTTTTAACCGAATTTTCGTAAGTCATTTGTTTGCTTATAAATTTTTTTAGCTAGTTTAAAAAAATATTCGTGTTTGACATTCAAAGAATAAAATTTTATCAGTAAGTAGATTTTGATTAATTTATTCTCATCAATTTTGTCACTATTTTTAGTTGAGACTAATTTTTTTCTGAAAATTAATTTATTCGTTTGGAAGTTTAATTACATTGTTGAACATTAAAAAATATTTTTAATAAGTTTCTCTTTTTGGTTGAAAGTTCAACAATTAGGTTTAACATTATCTTTTTGGCTAAAAAATCAATTCTGAAAATTATAATAATAATTAATAACTGAAAATAAAACTTTGTTGTTGAAAATACGTATAATCATTCAGAAATTCAACAATTTGGTTGTATTGTTTCTATCTTGCCTAAAGAATCTTTTTAGTTTAAAATATCCACTAATTTTTTTTAATTCGTCTTTTTTGGATAAATTTAATTACTTTTGATTTAAAAATAAAATCCTTTTTTGTTCAAAGTTCATATATTGAATTTTTTGTGAACAGTTTAATCGTCATAACTGAATAATTTATTTATTGGTTCCAAATTGAAATATTTTGTTCAAAAATCAATAATTATCTCAAAAATTCATTATTTTTGTTTGAAATTCAACTATTTTGTTATAAACTTAATGTTTTCAAGTTACAAATTCGACCACTTTTTTAGAAAATTTAACTATTTAGTTCAAAATCAATTTTTTTGTTTGCAATTAACATTTTTGGGTTGAAAATTAAAATTCAACTGTCTTTTAGAAAATTCGTCTTTTTGGCCTGAGAGCTGAAAAATTAGGTTAAAAAAATTATCTATTTTTTTATGAATTCAATTATTTTTATTTAAAACTAAAATTTTGTTTCGAAAAATATTAAATACTATTTGTGTTGTTGAGAACTCATCTGTTTCGATAAAAATTAAACTACTTTGTTAAAAATGTACATTTTTGGTTGAAGATTCATTACTTTAGTTTCAATTTCCCTTTTAAAAGTTTTTTTTTTGAATGAAAAATCTTTTTTGGTTAAAAAAATAACAATTTGTAAAAAATTTTTTGTTTTAATATATTAAAATAATTTTTATTTAAAAATAAAGTATTTTTTAGTTGAAATATCAAATATTACATTTTTACAGAGATTTTTTTGGTGGTTGAAAAATTAATTATTTTTCTCAAAAATTAACAGGTTTGTTTAAAATTGTCTTTAGTTTGAAAACTAAAAAATTTAGTTAAAAAATCAACTCTTTTGTTGACTCGTCTCTTTTTTTTCATTCAACTATTTTTCTCTAAAATTAAAATCTATTTTGTATAAAATATTAAATAATCCATTTATTGTTGAGAATTCATCTTTTTAATTAATTAATAAAAATTTTTTAATGATTATATTTAACTAATCAAAAAGATATTGGGATATATTTTATATTTAGAATTTGATCAGGAATAATTAATTCAGGATTAAGAATAATTATTCGAATAGAATTAGTTATACCTTCACAATCTTTTGTAATAATTTTTTTGTTTGAAAATTAAAATATTCGGTTAAAAGTTGGACTACTTTATTAAAATTTGAACTGCTTTATTAAAATTTTTTTTTTTAATTGAAGATTCATAATTTTAGTTTAAAATTAATTTTGTTAATTAAAATTGGAGTGTTTCATTATTAGTTTGAAATGGATCGATTTTAGTTGAAATTCAAAATTTATATTTAAAAAATTCTTATAAATTAGTCTATTTGGATTAAAATTCAAATGTTTTGTAGAAAATTCGTTTTTTTGTGTCAAAAATTAAGTTTTCGATCAAAAATTCATATTTTCAAACGGAACATTTCACTATTCTGCAAGGGAATTAGTCTTTTTGGTTTCGAAATTCTTCAACGGTAGAAATTTGGAATTTTTTGGATTAATTCAACTGTTTCTTAATTTAGCTTAAAATCTTTTCTTGGTAGAAATATCAACTATGTATCATATTTTTTGTTGGAAATTAATCATTTTGATTGAAAATTCAACTACTTGGTAGAAAAATGAACTTTGTTGTCAAAAATTAATTTTTTTCTGTTAAAGATTTATTATTTTCGGTGACAAATGACTATTTTGTTGATCGAATTTTTTCTTGATTTTAAATGAAAAATCGTCGTTTCTCATACAATATTAACATTCTTGGTTGAAAATTTAAATGGAAACATTCAGAATTAAATTTAATATAGTATAAAAATTATTTTTCTTACAAAAATTTCTGCTCCTATTTTCGTGAGAAACCTACTTATTTCTCTTTTTTTTCAGCACGTTTTTGATTTGCAACTACAGAAATAAATTATCTTTTGAGTTTAGTTTCAAATCTACAAAATTAGTAAAAAATTTTTTTTGATGATTCTTAAAAAATGAATGAAATCCTTGTAAAAAAAGGGGCAAAGGGGCAAAATTTGGTCAAATGTTTTGATTTTCGGTCTGTATGGGAAATCTCGGATTTGATGACAATTTTCAGTTCTACTAATCCTGCATAGACCTGCAACGTCTACAAAGTTTCGTGAAATGTATATTGAATTTTTTTGTTTGACACAGTGTCATCTCCGAAGCACCTGAAATATTTGGTATTCGGTTACTCGGTTTCTTGGTTACTTGGTTACTCGGTAAAGCGAGAGCTGCAAAAAAAGAGCAAAGTCATCCCAATTAGAGATTACAAGGAGCGTTTTATTTTATCACTGGAACATTCCGTCGTCATGCTTTCTACGGAATAAGAGTGTCACTTTAATTTCGCAGCACCAAGTTACAAAGGTGTGAAATGCTACCCGTTTCTAAACCTGAAAATTCACTTTTCATTAATTTTTTAGAAAAACAATACTTAAAAATTTGGTCTTATATTATTATTATTATTATTAATAATAATATTATTAATATTATTAATAATATTATTATCATAAAAAAGAGTCATGAGTCCAGAGATTAATTTCTGTGAAAGGTTTTATAATTATTTTCACACTATTAAACTCAATATCAGACTCACACTCTTCCCCATTTTTCGCATTTTTATCATTAGAACCCAAACTCAGGAAATATATTTTTTTGATACAAAAACCCTTTTTTGTTGGATTTTAATAAAAATTTGGTTGAATCAAACCAATTCTGGTTCATTGATCGATTACAGATTTAATTATCTCGTAGAAAATGCAACTATTTTAATAATAATTCTACCATTTGGTTAACAAATAACTTTTTGCTGAATATTTGCATTTCCAGTTAGAAAAGTAATCTTTTTTGTTGAACATTTACCTTTCTGGGATAAAAATTAAACCGTCGTTTTGTTAAAAAGTAATCTTTTTAGTCAATTGATTTTATGTTTGGAAATTCATCTTTTTTGGTTAAACATTTATTTATTTTGTTGAAAAAGTCTTCCTTGTATAAGAAGTTATAATGATTTCTACACTGATAAAGTCAATTTTTATATAAAACAAAAATAATATAAATGGAGGCCCGGTCGATACTACACATATCGATACTACATATTATATGAACTCTACACATTAAGCGAAAACGTCGAGTCTACACATTAAAGTCTACACATTT